>CM046338.1:3350262-3543742 GCA_025403435.1 Artocarpus heterophyllus | reverse complement strand
AAAAAAGGTTAATAGTTCATATGTGATTGGGTCAAAATTTTACGAAGAGAAGCATCTCCAATTTATAACTTTTCTTTTAAATTCTTTCCTTGTCAGCCAACAAAGATTGCAGCTTGAAAATCTTATTTTGTTCTCTTTCCAACTTGCTGAGCTATAAAACAGAGGAAAAAAAACCTCCAAAAACCTAGTATAGATACAAACCAAGGCAAAGGCAAGAGGTCCAAAATCATATAACGTGAAAACCATTTCTGATAAAGTTTAATTCCTAAATAACAAAAGTAGAGTCTTTATCTACTCTTAAAATTCTTGCTAAACTTTATTGGCATTTCTCAGAACCCAAACGGAACTAACAAGAAGACCAGATTTTTAGGACTGAGAGCCAAAATCTCGTTCCTCGTACAAACAAGTGCTGATAAAAACCAACCCTTCATAAATTCCTTTTTTTTTTTTCTCGCCAATAGCCTAGCGATCTACGTCCACTATCTCATTTTTCTTTCTTCCATTCTACTCCAAGACACCAAAAAGACTACAAAAGAATATAAAATTACCAAAACAAAAACTCGTTTGATTGTGATTCTATTAAACCCGAGACAAAAAATACGGTAAGCTATCAAGATTTCTGCAACAGTTTTTTCTTTGGTTGGACGAATCCTATATCACCTATCTAATTTCGAGCTAAACTTTATCACGAACCAAAAGCATCAAATCAAAGAAAAAAGAAACAAAGACATGAGCTTTCTTTCCTTAACTGTCGGGAAAAGAAAAGAAAATATACTTAGATTTAGATTCCTCGATAACAAGTAAATCAAACAGTTTGACAAGAAAATTTCATGACTCACGCTTGAGCGAAGGCCTTGAGAAAGTGAACATCCTGGGCAATATAATGCCGAAAAGTTTCAATCTTGAGGTTACCGGAGGCCAAGGAGACGGTGAATGGAGTGTACATGGCGAAAACCGATTCTCTGCGGAACTTGATCCAGGACCGCCGGGCGAGGCAGACCTCATTGTCTATGGTGGAGATGGCCGACTTCGGAGGAGGTATTGCCATGGATTCCGGCGGCGATCTCCGGGCCGAGTCGACACAGAAGGATCGGACCGAGTCGGGAGGGCGGCCGAATCTGGGAAGGAGCGAGTCGGACGACGATACGAGCTTGGAGAGAGAGGTTGTTTTGCTCCTGATTTGGTTGAAGGATAAGAAACGCATCAATGGAACATTTGGGAGAGAGAGACACAGCGGTGGCTCCGTGCTAGAGAGAGAAATGGAAGAGAGATAGAGAGAGGGGGAGGAGGGAGAATGGTGCTGGGCCGGGGCTAGGGAGGGGGGGTGGGAGTCTCTCTGTGTGTGTGAGTTGGCAGTTCGGTGGGTGTGTAAAAAGGGGGGAAGTTTTTATCCGATGGAGTGTGTGCATTTTGACTCTTCTTCTCTTTTTTATTTTTATTTTTTTATTTTTATGTTTTTCGGGCTAAAGTGCCATTTTGAGGGGAAATTACTAGGGCGGTACAAAACCACCCCACACCTATTAACCGTCCGCGCTTGCATATCTCTATTTTGAAAAAAACAAGTTTATGTTAGCAATCTATTGACGGTGGGTTAAACCCTCCCACTAATATATTTAAGTGGATGGGTTTGATTTTAAGTTTTTGAGGGCGAGTTTAATCTAAACCTGTCCGTCTATATATTTAAAAAAACTTATTATTTATTTAATTTTGTTCTTATTTTAGAGATGATTGAACAATGCAACACTCCAAGCATGGGCTTGGCTGCCTCTTAATATTTTAAAAAACCGAAAATTCTCCTATTTTTGTGAAATGATCAAAATTCAAATCAAGTAAGTCAATAGAAAAAGGCCCTAAAAAGAAAAAGAACACTTGATTTTGTTCATCATTTCATTTGTAGCATTCTATTATTTTCGAACACAGTGAATAGGCTTTAATCTTTATGGACTCTTGACTTTGTTCATCACTTCATCTGTAGTTGATGTTTCTTGTTGTAGTGAATGATTATGTTTCTTAATTTGTACTTTTGAATATAGTCACTGTCTTTAAGCATCAAACTTGCTTGTTGTTGGGAATGCTTTATGCATTATCATCTTATATTTTCTACAAATTTTCTTCACTTTTTAAAAAAATGTCCAAAAAATTACATTAAGTAGTAGCATAGGTCTAAACCGCCTCAACCCGTCCGCACCCGTTCGCAACCACCCAAAACCAAACCCAAACCACCCGTCATGTGGTGGGCGGTTTGTGGGTTGGTTAATCGCCAACCCGCCATCCAAAAAAACCGCACCGCACCCGCCCAAAAACCATCAAACTGTCCGCTGTTCACCCCTAGAAATTACGACAGTTTGTTTTTGTTTTTAAAATTTTTGAAGATATTTTTGCATGTTTTTTAAGATAAAAATTTTAAAAACACTCTTAAAATATTCTTATTTTTTAAAACAAAAACATTTTCACATATTTTGAAAACAATACCAAACGGCCCCTACATGTTGTGCGAAAGTTAAAAAACTGCTTTTATTTACGTTTTATTATTATTTATATTATATGTTAAGTTGTGACATAAAAAAATATATGCAACAGTTATTCACCAAAAAATATATGCAACATCTATAAAAAATAAATTTTAAAGAATGACATTTATAAAAAATCTTCTGATTTTGACATTTTATTTTACAAGGATTTGTAGCCATAGTGATGTTTAAAAACTATATATAAATCTTTTATAATAGTTTAACCACTATAATTGTCAAAAATCTAGCATTCTTAATTTCAAAAGAAGAGTTATTGAAAAATGAGTTTGTCAACTAAAAATTTAATAGATATTATGTAAAAAATAAAAAAAAAAATTGATAAATAATTTAATTATGGGATAAACTCAAATAATTTTTTTAAAATTTTAGTGAAATCTGATGTAATTTTACTGCTAGGGTATTCTTGCAAACACAACTCAAATAGATATTGAACTTATTAACTTATCAAAAAGGAATTCATATATTTATTTTTCTCAAATCTCAATGAAAAAACTATTAACCTCCTTTGTCTTTTATTCTTCTTGGTGAGTTTTTCTTTGTCTTTTTGTAAGGTTTTATACTTTTGCTTGGGCTAAAGCTCTTTGTCTGGTGGTTCCAACCTTCATGGCCCACATGATGTTAGACAATGAAAAACGGGAGAGAAAAATATTAAAATATTGCCCTTGAAGAAAAATGACCCAAACAAGTTTAAGTTAACAAGTATAGTTTTGGTTTTATGCTATAAAAAATTAAAAGGAGGGATGTTGGATTTGGATTGAAGGAATTGGATACCTTTTTTTTTTCTTTTTTTTTGAATGATGTGATTTTGTGGAAATTGTAAAATTGGGTGAAGAAAAAACAAACAAAATAACCAAAAAAAAAGAAAAAAGTGAAGGGTCGCTTCATTAGGTATGTTAGAGGCAGAGGCGCGTCAATAGGGGTAAACTTTAACATTATTCTTCCTTTTATCATTTTAGAAGTACTTTTGGATTGGTGGAAAGTTGAGTTAGCCTTGATTACGT
The DNA here is from genome assembly GCA_025403435.1 of Artocarpus heterophyllus. Classification (NCBI taxonomy): domain Eukaryota; kingdom Viridiplantae; phylum Streptophyta; class Magnoliopsida; order Rosales; family Moraceae; genus Artocarpus; species Artocarpus heterophyllus. The sequence continues at coordinate 3,540,210 of CM046338.1, read as the reverse complement.
TGGAAGATAAATAAATGAATTATATTGGGCTTGAAAAGATTGTCACAAATTTATACAAGACATAGAAATAAAGGAAATTTTACAAGATGTACGGAAAATGAGTTGTAAAGTTAAAATTTAAAATACGTAAAATATTTTACATATAAAAAGCTTCACACTATAATATATTTTTATTTTATATCATAACATATAAAAATGTTATATTATTTAAATTAAAACTAAATTTATCAAACACCTTATTATTAGATTATACTAATCTTGATTCCAACATAGGGAAGTACTTGTTCCAGCAGCCCTAGTAACTCCCACTACAGCGCACTATGAAGCCGCCGCTGAAAGTCATGATCATGGTTATTGACATATTGCTATAAATTGCTTCAATAGACTATAATTCCATCTTAATCTCATTTTACTTTTTCCCAACTTGCAGTACCCGGAATAATGATACAATACTAGAAAGCAGAAAACGCTGTCCGAAAAGAACAAGATGTTGCTTTTCAAACGATAAAGTTGGCTAGTCTATGCTAAACATAATTTAAGACTAGAGCCATGTGCATCGGATTTTTCTTCGGTCGGTGACATAATATATATGTGTAGTGCGATTCAACCCATGTTGCACACTATTACCTTTGGCAAATAGGAGTTGTTCATAATAATTGTATATTTGTATACATATAATATAGCGGGTACAATGTTCAATGGATAATATAATTTAATCTAATTGTTCGTCACTAGATTTAAACAAATAAAAAATAACGGCCCTTTTAAAGGATTAAAGCAACTATCAGGAAGGAAAAAAAAAAAGAAGGATGTTTAAGTTGTATGCATGTACCATGCTCTATGTGGTGGCCTTTTGATGTAACTATGATTTGATCGTACATGTCACGCTACATCGATGACTGTTATATGGTTAGGCCTTTAACATTTTTTTACTCTTTCTTTTTGTTTTTTGACCTGGAATATAATGGGACGGTTTTACGGTCTATAAAGAGTATATTTGAAAACAACGTTAGAATTTATCGTTAAAACTTAAAAATTATAGCATATAATAGATTTATATAATAATAAATTTTTATTTTTTACTATAATATTTAAGAGCTTTATACTGTAATAATTAAATTTTTTAGTTTTAATAAACTTTTCAAACAAAACCAAAACTATACACGAAAAGAAACAAAGCGTCGTAGTCAGGAAAAGTTGCGTGGTCATGACATTGTTTAAAAAAACGAAAACAACGAAACAAAAGAGAATAAATGTTGAACAGACGAGAAGGAAAGATGGAAGGGATATAATTATTTACATCACACTGAAAATGAAACCAAATACTTATTATTATCCAACAAAGCAATAGGTGGATAATAAAAAGTAAATGTCTCCGAGAATAATGGGCTCTGTATGGGAGGTAAAAATTACAATACACTACTAAATTATTGTTATGAAATTGAAATTTTATAAAATATCTTTAAAATATTTTTAATTATATAGTAATTATTTTAATGTTATTATTATTACATAATAATTGCTGTAATAATATCAATTTGAAAAATATGTAGAATATTTACAAACTAGAGTCATATCTTAATTCAATAAACATAATTAGATCATTTGTTTCAAATTAATTCTTTTAGAAATACCTAGCCCAATCGCATATTTTAAGCATCTCCAAAGGATGTAAACACTATAGTAAAATCAGGGGTCAATTTAAGAAATAGTAATGTTTTCAATTTAACCATTTCTATGAGAATGTTTGAAACTTACAATTTTTAAAGAGTATAAAGGCATCGATGATCGCAAGTATTTTAGGTTAAGGGTAGCAAACTTATATATCTAAGAGTATTTGGTTTTCTTTTAACCAAAAAAATGATATGAATAAAAAAAAAGAGAAAAAAATAAAATACCATATTCTTAGTAAAAAAGTGATATACCACCTAAGCATAGCATCCAACTATTATAATCCGCATGCTTATGGAAACGCACAATGACATGGATTAGCAACAAATAGAAATATCCATAGAATAAAATTAATTGGCTAGATAAAAAAGAATATATAGATCGATAGCTAGATAGATAGTTAGTGTGTCCGTATAATGATATAGACATACATTTATTTTACCTAATGCATTAATCAATTGCAAGAAAAATTACCAATATATATAATTAACTACTTGTATTTCTTGAACTGACACCTTTTTTTTTTTTATGAGTTCACCAATATTTGGTTACTTTTTGATACCCTCAATATTATCCTGTTCCTTCTCCAATTGACTCCAATTTTTTTAAAGTGAATGTCAAATTGGTATTGAAATCATCTACAAAAAGACTCTATTTATTCATACCAATTTGAAGAAATGAATAAAAGTACGTCAAATCTAGCGTATCACTGTTCATCCATGCCAAGTTGACTTTTTTGTTTTCAAGTTTCTTTATTTATAAATAGTAAGGAATTAGTAAAAAGTAATATAAAAAAATAAGATGAAATAGAATATTTTGAGAATAATTTTTTTGTGTGTAAAATGTGGTGTAAAGTATTAGAGATAAAGTTACTGTTTAATGTGACAATTACGTCATTTTAATGTAAAAGTTACACTATTTTAATGGTATGGGTTGGAGATACCCCGAAAGCGCCCATGTGATTCGAATTAACAAATACGTTGACAATCCCATCAGTTTTTTGTGGGTGGTTTCTTTGTTCCGGGGCGATCGGTGTCGCTTTTGAACAACCACTCTCCATATATATATATATGTATATATATATATATATATAGATATACACATATACATGTAGCTCTCGCTTTCATTTCAGCAGCTTGTTTTCTTCTCATGAACCGTGTGGTTCTTTTAGTACACGATGAATTATTAGAACTTGCAAAGTTACATGCATGCAGTTATTTTAGTGACCATAAACCTTAAACCCTAAATCCTGACCTTGTATTAGAAATATGTCTAGCTTTTGTGTTTTACATAGTACATATATGGCAGCTATAAACACACACACATGAATCCTTAGCTTTAATTGCCCTAATACGCTACTCTACTCCGTGTGTGGTAACCGATCACTTGCTTTTAAACTTTTATGAATTGGCAAAGACGCTACGAAGTTAAAACTTTATGATTAAAGTCTAAATACACTTTCTAATTAATACAAAGCTTTGTGCCAAGCTGTCCAACTTGAATCCCAGCTATGCTTTAGTTAACTCGATTTTATCGATGCCAGTTGCAACAAGCCACAATTTTTTTTTGAAGGCAATTAGCTAGATCTAGAGAGGTTTTTTAATGGCTTACTTGTGGCTACTTAATACAATCAATTAAAGATTTAACGCCAAGTTTTAAGGTGTTTGGGAACACCGTTGGAACCGCAATTTTGAAGTTTCAACTAATTTTTTTATAGTGTTTTCTCTTACATGTTATAGTACTACTTATTTTCGAAAAGTGTGAGAAAATAGACTCATAATAACAGTTTTACATTTGTATTAAATGAAATACAATTACATTAAAATTTTCATTGAGCTTTGTCCCTAAATTACCTGTGAATTGGGCCAAGTATCGCGTCCAAGTCTAGTTATTCACTTGTTATTGTGTGACCCAAAACCCATTCAAATTCTTTGACAGAAAGGCAGCGCCACGACGCTTGAAAGCAGGGCCGCGGCATTACAATCCAGCGCCGCGGCGCTTGAAAGCAGCACTACGGTGCTTCAATCTGGGAAACCAGAGCCGCGGTACTTGAAAGTAGCGCCGCAGCGCTCCAACGCTGTCTGATTGGATATTTCGTGGTTTCACGCATTTTTAGGTTATTTTGGGTTACGATTTGAGTCCTTATACATATAAATATGTCATATTCTCCATAGTTTATAGTTGTCATATTAGAGAGATACATTAGAGAGTCATAAAGAGTCACAAAATTTCATAGAGATCATAGTGTTGAGAGTGATACAGAGAACTCAGTCTTGTGAGTTTGTGAGTGATTAAGTGAGTGAATTTCTGTATTTGAGCGCTCTAAACATTATTATAATTTTCGTTTTGTGATTAGTGGATTATTTCTCCTCTGTCTGTGGTCTTTTCACCCTTTATTAAGGTTTTTTTATGTAAATCTTGTGTGTAATTTTTTCTCTATTTTTTGTTGCTTATTGCTTTGATTTCTAACTCTATCGTTTTTTTAATTCAGTTATTCTAGTCACACCTAAATTACTTACAGAGTAGCATATTCGGATACTTAATGCTGTTATTTTTCTGTCACACCTAAATTACTTACAGCCAAACGAGTAGGATTTGCATGCTTATTTCTACCTTAAACTCGTAATGGATTCCATGGGCTCTGAATTTTTTGTAGAACAGCTCCATCCACTGGCTCATATCATCTTATATCTTAGAGACGGGCCTAGTGTTGAAGGGCCTAGAAGTCCATATTAATCGGCCAGTCAACTTTTGGCTAGTGTCATTTTCTCGTGCCTAGTGCCTGCCTACAAACTTGTATTGTTTTATTCTAAGGTATTAATCTTGGCATAATACATGGTAAGTTTTAAAATCATTGCAATTAGAGTCAAATAACTACTTGTAATTTTTGCTAAATAATCTTTTTGCACGTATTAAACTTTAATGTTTTTCTTAAAATGACAAGTTCTACTTTTAAGAAAACTTACATGCGATTTTTGTGACGAAAATTATTTATGTTTTTAATACTTGTTAGTTATTAGATCTCAATTATCAATAATTTTAAAATGCGTAGTATATTTTGACAAAATTAAAAGGTCAAAATATATTATAAAAAAAAATAATTTAAGGCACAATAATATAATTTACTCTTCTTTTTAAAGGGATGCTAGTGGCCATTATTGAAGGTTTATATTTTGCCTTTTTGGCTCAATACTTTTGATGAAAGGGGCATCTCGAAAGTGCCGACAAACATGAAGAGCAAAGTTTGAACAACTGAAAATGAATTCAAAGACGGTAACGCAACTAGTGGCAAGAGAGTTCTGTTTTCTACCAGTTTGCACCTCACATTTAGCCAAGGCCAGGAAGCTCTTTCTAAATTATAACAAAACGTAACAAGGACTCCTTTAGAAGCAATTACAAGGCTGTAACTGAGCCACGTACTGCTCCGTCAAGCCCTGAACCACAAAAAGCACTTCAATAATACGATATGGTGGTGGGGCCATGAAACCCAACCAAGCAAACTTTGTCATATTCGTGGCAAAAAAACCAAAAAAAAAAAAAGAGAGGCAAAATTGTCATCAAACTAGCTATTACAGGGTCCTATAAATGAAACTAGACTTGGGAGACTGGCACTATTTGGTCTCAGTTTCTATCAGTTCTCACGGATTATTGGTGCCTTGTGGTCCGCAAAAGCTTGACCACCGTCCACAAATCTTAAGTTATATTTAAAATATTAGGTCTATTTTTAACAAAAATATTTTGAAAGTAGTGCTTGGCACCATATATAATTTGCATGGATCGATCGATGGCCTTAGACACCAAGATTGCAAGAGAAATTTTTCATATATTTTAAAAAGAAAAGGACTTATTACATCCTCTTTCCCGGCAAATGAAAGGATATAAAGAATTGCACACTTTTTGATTACCAGAAATTGCACAAGTCAATACTTATAAGTGCCCCCTAAAAGTCTGGCACAATTATTAAAGCAAAGGATCGTTACACCTGTTCAACCTTGGGAAGTTAGATATGTAACATAAATGCAGCATTGACAAGATAAGAGGAATTAATTCAGTTTAGCCAGATCATGTAAGATTCTAAAGCTCCTAACTATTGGGGAATTAATGTACCCCCAAATTATATAGATGTCTCTTTCCATAGATATAGATAACACGCCAAGATAGATATTTTAATGACTAGTAGTGTTTCACAATTAATTTCAACATATGAAAATGTCCTAAGACCATCAACAACTGGCTGATCAGCATGTCTTGTTGAGCTTCAAATCTAACTAAAAACACAGCATGTAGTGCTTGGCAGGAGTTATGGGCAGAGACCATTTCGTTTCTTCTTTTTTTTTTTTTTTTTTTTTCTTTTTCCTTTTTAATCCCAACTTGAATGGATGCAATTCATACACCATCCCTTTGGATCAATTTTCCTTTTCTCTACAACAGGGTTGGCAAAGAATGAACACTGTTACAACAGGCAAGGTCAGCGATGGAAAACTAGAGTAGCATATGTTGTTGGTGTACTAAAATTATTTGTTTATTTATTGTTCTACTGTCCTTCAAGAACAAATTGCTGTCTGGATAGCTTGTTGGTTACTACTTATATTTTTATGATCATGACCTTTATATATGTGTGTTTCTCAACGGCAAATGTAATTACTTGAATATATGTCGTTGAATGTGAGAATCAATTCCTTGTGAAGAATAAAATTGGAGTAAGTTGTAAGTATTCATAAGTTGTGAATATTGTTTCTTTTTCAGTGTTATCCTAGGGAGGGGAAAAGGAAAATAAATAGAAAGAGTGGAAAAGGAAACAATAAGGTCTGCTTAGTTTGACATATGATCACTTTCAGTAATTGATACAACAAGAAGAAAATGAGAGAATTGAACTACCAATGAAAGACATTTGTCTTGATATAAATTTAAGTAATGACAAGCTAGCTAACGATTGTTCGCGTGATTTTGCTTCTCGAATTTCAGTTTGCTAAAGTAAAATTCTCTTCTGCGTGCCTGATATATTGTCTTTCGTTGCTCTCCATATTATGATTTTCTTGGTATGATTCTTACCTCACAAATAATTAATCAATTAACAGATTGAATCCAAAATCAGGGATCCATTTTATCATTTTCTTAATTGGGTTGATCATCCATGAATTTGAAGTTGAGTAAGAATTCAAACTCTACATCTTGTAAAAGGTTAAGAATAAAGTCTATATATTTATACATTTATATATTTTGTACGCCTCGTTTTCTTGCAAAATTGAAAGGAATATGTATACCATTTAAATAGACTGTAAAATAGGTGTGGTCCAATTTTGGCTGGGACCTAACTGGAAAAATAACTTCATTTATGGTTCTATAAAAAAAAAAAAAAACCTCATGGTGTGATTTAAACCTCAAAACAAAATAAAATGCTATGGCGCCGGCTAACGAACCAAATTTATCAACCCCAATCACAAATTAAGCACATTATTATTGCCAAAAGAAAAACAGCTCCAGATTTTCTTTTTCTTTTTTTATTTTTATTTTTGCGTACAACGACTAATAATAAATTGGTAATGAGATTGACAAAATACACACCAGTTTACCATTTCTTCACTGAACTGACCGTCACAAACCATTATGTGTGGCCAAAAACATACTTCAATGGCATTCCAGAATAAAATATCTCCAACCATATATGACATAATTGCCTTTTAATTTATACATCTTGTATCGAATACTCACTTCACCATTACTATTTGCGCCATGCAAGAAAATAAACTAAGCTATAGCATTTTCTCGAGAAAGTTACAGCAGTAGCGATTATGTAAAGCTATAATCATACATTCAACGCCCGTACGTGAACGTGATTTTCGTCTCCACTGGAAGGACTGGCTGTGCTTCCATTAGTAGGCTCAATCTTCTTCATCACAAACTCAGGCCTAACCGAAGGATCCTCGTCATGGTACACGTAAGCAAAACCCCCATGCCTCGTCAAATCCAAGCCCGCCATCTCATCATCCTTCGAGATCCTCAGCAGCTTCAGCTTTTTCAGCGCGTAAAACAACGGCCCCATTGTCGCCGTCACCCACCCTACCACCACCAAAACCTGCACCGCCTGCGCCGCCAACAGCCTCCCTCCGCCTCCCATCAACAGCCCGTACGGCCTGTTTTTACCTCCATACACCTCCCCTACGTACTCCTTCGTCGCGAAGAGCCCCGTGAAGAGCAACCCCCACGCGCCGCACCCGCCGTGCAGCTGCGCCGCCTCGAGCGGGTCGTCGTACTTGGCCTTCTCCGCCAGCTTGTTGAGAGCGATTAGGACCCACGAGGCCACGAAGCCGCAGACGATCGCCGCCCACGGCTCGACCACAGAGCATCCAGAGGTTATCGCGGCGAATCCCCCGAGGAGGCCATTACACACGTCGATTACGTTCCAATGACCGATGAGTAATCTTTTTCCAAACAAAGTGGTCAGGGCGGCTGTGCATCCGGCCAATGTGGTGGTGACAGCTGTCCTCCCAACGGCGCTCCATTGACCCTAGTAAACGCGGTTACCGTCGCCGTAGCTATTGAGGATTGTGAGGAAAGAACCGGGGTTGAAACCGTACCAACCGAACCAAAGCAGGAACGAGCCGAGGACCACGAGCGACCCGCTGTGACCACGTAGAGCCACGGACCGGCCCGTACGGTCAAAGCGGCCAAGTCTTTGTTGGGGAATTAGGCGACTCCTAATTCCAAGGATCGCAAGAACGAACAATTGCAGAAAATAAATAGGAGAAAAGAAGAAAAAAGAGACACCAAATTTTTATACAGGTTCGTCCAAATTTGAGACTACGTCCTGTTTCTGCCGCTTGCAGATTCCACTATGATGAAGGAGATTACAGATTACAAGAGCAGTTTCTCACACTCACAAATTGTGCTTACCAAAACTCTCTTCTATCTAACACCCAATGGGAATTTTTCTTCTCTCAAGGATGGAGCTCTCAAGAATTTTGCCTCTCACAAAATTATGCCACTCACAATTTTCACACACAGTTTTCACACACACAACCCTAGCCACCTTGTGTCTATTTATAACCAAAGGAGGAGAAAATAGCAACTAATGGGAAACCCTAGTGGTTTCCCGTTTTTGGGACCTTTGAATTCGACTTTGATTCAAAACACATCGCGCAGCACAGCGCGTCAGCGCCGCGGCGCTCGAAACGAGCGCTGCGGCGCTCCCCTGCGGCGCCTAGGCGCTCTTCTCCTGGCGCCTAGGCGCTCACCACTCGACGCCTCGGCGTAAAACCCTTGGCGCCTAGGCGCTTGCCACATAGCGCCTAGGCGCAATTCACCTGGCGCCTAGGCGCTCTCCACATAGCGCCTAGGCGCTCTTCACTTGGCGCCTAGGCACCTTCGCCCCAGCGCCGCGACGCTCTTCTGCCAGAGCTGCGGCGCTTGCTCCCTGCCTTCGAGGACGCCATTTTCTCCCTTTTCCTTCCTTTTGCTGGGTTGTCTACTTGATTTGGCTCCATATATGCAACAATCTCCCACTTGGAGACTAATCAATCACCATGTCTCCTACTGCAGCGGCAACGACTTCTCACGCCTCTTGGAGAAGTCCAACTGAAGTTGCGCACAACTTCAGTTTCTCAATCGGATCCATCTTGGTGAGCATATCTCTGGATCCTTTTACCACCCACCTTGCCTTATACCGTTTGCTGTCAGCACTTTTATTTTTTACCCTGTATACCTTCTTGTTGTGCAAGGACTTTTTACCCTGTGGTAACTTTACCAGTTGCCATGTCTGATTGGACATTAAGGAATCCATCTCATCCCTCATGGCTAACTCCCACTTGACCGAATCTCCAGCCTCCACAGCTTCATCATAGCTTTCTGGCTCACCTTTATCGGTCAACAAGATGTAATGCAGAGATGGGGAGTATCTCTGCGGCGGTCTAATTGTCCTGCTAGACCTCCTGACTGGTGTGGCAGGAGTCCTCTGGTTTCCTTCTGGAGCTGTGTCTTCATGGTCTTCAACCTCTGGATTTTGCACCTCCACTTCAGGAAGATCCTTCAATGGAATCACCTCAGGCTTCTTATCTTCAGAACCTGAACCCCTGGAGTCCGTGCTGTCTCTGTCCTTGTACAGAACACCTTCGTTGAAGATCACATCCTTGCTCCTGATAATCTTCCGGCTTTGGTCATCCCAGAGACGATAACCAAACTCAAGTCCGCCATAGCCAACCAGAAAACACTTCTTTGACTTGGCATCCAGTTTACTTCTAGCAGCAGAATCAATATGTGCATAGGAAACACAACCAAACACTCTCAAGTAAGAGAGATCCACCTGTTTATGGCTCCAGACTTCTTCCGGTAGCTTGAACTTCAGCGGTGTGGATGGACTTCTGTTTATCAGATGAGCGGCTGTGTTAATTGCCTCAGCCCAAAACATCTTTGGCAGCCCTGCATGCAACCTCATGCTTCTGGCACGCTCGTTTAAAGTCCTGTTCATCCTCTCAGCTACCCCATTCTGTTGTGGTTTCCCTAGAATGGTCTTCCTCATCTTTATCCTATTCTCAGCACAGTACCGCCTGAAATCTTCACCTAGGTACTCTCCCCCATTGTCGGACTGCAAGCACTTCACCTTCAAATCTGTCTCGTTCTCCACCATGGCTCTCCATCTCTTGAAAGCATCGAACACATCAGATTTGTTTTTCAGAAAGTAAACCCATACCTTCCTGCTTGAGTCATCAATGAACGTCACATAGTAGTTTGCGCCACCAAGGGAAGTCACCGGCGCAGGCCCCCACACATCTGTGTGAACAAGCTCCAATCTCTTGGACTTAGGCTCTCTATCCATCTTTGAGAAACTGACTCTCTTCTGTTTACCAAAGATGCAGGCTTCACACAAACTGTGATCAATAGTTTTCAAACCCGACAGTTTTCCTTTGCAGTGAAGCACCTTCATACCCTTCTCACTCATGTGACCGAGCCTATAATGCCATGGCTCAGTATTGGCAGCAGAATCAGCAACTGCTAGGGTATCTCTGCAACTAGAGTTCATGTAGAGAGTTCCAGCCTTGCGTCCCCGAGCAATAACCATCGCTCTTTTCGTGACTTTCCAACCTCCACAATTGAAGGTGACTTTATGTCCATCATCATCCAGTTGCCCCACCGAAATCAAGTTGCGCATTAATTTAGGAACATGTCTCACCTTATGAATCTTTCATACCGACCCATTAGGTATTTTTAAACTGACATCTCCAATGCCAACTATATCCAAAGGTTCTCCATCAGCGAGATAAACCTTACCATGATTTCCAGCAACGTAGTTCTCCAGGACATGACGGTATGCTGTGGTGTGGAATGATGCTCCTGAGTCTATCACCCACGAATCAAAAGAACTGTCGATAGACAAGATTAAGGCATCCTGTTGCTCTTCAGTGGCGGCGTTAGCTTCATCATTAGTCTTGTCTTCATTCTTCCTTGGAGCCCTACAGTTCTTTTTCAAGTGGCCCGTCTTCCCACAGTTCCAACACTCCATGGTCCTACCATTCCTAGACTTGCTTCTCCCATTCCTCGACTTGCCTCTCCTGCCATTATCTCTGTTGGATTGCCTGTCAAGTTTCCTGCCCCTATTATCAACATTAAGGGCCGAGTTCGACGAAGAGGCTTCACCTGAGTCCTTCCTACGAACTTCTTCCGCCAGAATAGAGTTTCTGACATCAACAAACTTCAATTTTGCACTCCCAAGAGAATTTGTAATGGCCACCCTCATGGGTTCCCAGCTATTCGGTAACGAGGCCAAGAGGATTAGAGCATTGATCTCATCATCGAATTTTATCTCTACCGAGACCAATTGGTTTAGGACGGTGTTGAAACTGTTCAGGTGCTCTACCACCGAGGCACCTTCAGGCATCTTTAAATTAAAGAGCTTCTTCATGAGATGTACCTTGTTATTGGCTGAGGGCTTCTCATACATCTCTGACAGAGCCTTCATCATCCCTGCTGTAGTAGTCTCCTTCGCAACGTTGTGGGCAACGTTCTTTGACAAAGTCAAACGGATCACACCGAGTACCTGTCTATCAAGGAGACTCCACTCTTCATCCTTCATGCCTTCGGGCTTATTACCCAAGGGCAAGTGCAGTTTCCTGCTGTATAGGTAGTCCTCTACTTGCATCCTCCAATAGGAAAAATCTGAACCATCAAATTTGGTGATGCCGGCTGCCATACCTTCTTCTCCAGTCATCGTTCTTGATCAAAACCTCCGCTCTGATACCAGTTGTTGGGGAATTAGGCGACTCCTAATTCCAAGGATCGCAAGAACGAACAATTGCAGAAAATAAATAGGAGAAAAGAAGAAAAAAGAGACACCAAATTTTTATACAGGTTCGTCCAAATTTGAGACTACGTCCTGTTTCTGCCGCTTGCAGATTCCACTATGATGAAGGAGATTACAGATTACAAGAGCAGTTTCTCACACTCACAAATTGTGCTTACCAAAACTCTCTTCTATCTAACACCCAATGGGAATTTTTCTTCTCTCAAGGATGGAGCTCTCAAGAATTTTGCCTCTCACAAAATTATGCCACTCACAATTTTCACACACAGTTTTCACACACACAACCCTAGCCACCTTGTGTCTATTTATAACCAAAGGAGGAGAAAATAGCAACTAATGGGAAACCCTAGTGGTTTCCCGTTTTTGGGACCTTTGAATTCGACTTTGATTCAAAACACATCGCGCAGCACAGCGCGTCAGCGCCGCGGCGCTCGAAACGAGCGCTGCGGCGCTCCCCTGCGGCGCCTAGGCGCTCTTCTCCTGGCGCCTAGGCGCTCACCACTCGACGCCTCGGCGTAAAACCCTTGGCGCCTAGGCGCTTGCCACATAGCGCCTAGGCGCAATTCACCTGGCGCCTAGGCGCTCTTGTCCTGGCGCCTAGGCGCTCTTCACCTGGCGCCTAGGCGCCTTCGCCCCAGTGCCGCGACACTCTTCTGCCAGAGCTGCGGCGCTTGCTCCATGCCTTCGAGGACGCTATTTTCTCCCTTTTCCTTCCTTTTGCTGGGTTGTCTACTTGATTTGGCTCCATATATGCAACAGCCTTGGGCCTTCACTGAATGCGCCCCATAGTCCAGCTATGCCGCCAACCATGTGGACGACTCCCGACCCGGCAAAGTCGATGACTCCGGATTCGAATAAGAAGTCGTTGTCGGTTCGAGCCGCGCTGGCCCAGCCGTCGGGGGACCAGAACCAGTGGGAGACGATGGGGTAGACGAATCCGGTGAGGAAGGAGGAGTAGATGAGGTAAGCGACGAACTGTGTCCGCTCGGCTATGGAGCCGCTGGTGATACCGGCGGCGGCGATGGCGAAGGCCCACTGGTAGAGGAAGAAGCTGTAGTCGTGGTTTTCGGAAGGGAAGGTCTTGAGACCGAAGAAGTGGCGGCCGATGAACCCATTGGAAGGGGAGCCGAAGGCGAAGGCGAAGCCGAAGAGGTAGTAGGAGAGGCCACCGGCGGCGGCATCTAGGACGTTGGTGAGCATTATGTTCATGGTGTTCTTGGCACGGACGGAGCCGGCGCAGAGCATGGCGAAGCCGAGCTGCATGGCGAAGACGAGATAGGCGGAGAAGAGGAGGTAGGTGTTGTTGACAGCATATTTGGTGGCAGTGAGCTCGTCGGACACGGCGTTGAAGCGGGAGCAGATAAACTCCGCCGCGGCGGTGGAGTTGGAGCGGATGGTGAGAAGGGCGGAGAGATCGGAGGCTGCGCAGGTGAGAGAGGCCATTGTTGTGGTGGTGGTGGGAGTGTTTGGAGGGAGAGAGAGATAGAGATGGAGAAAGTGAGGAAGAGATTCTTGTGGTTCTAACTTATATATAGAGACCAACAAGAGACTGGTGTGTGTGTGGACTTGGAAATGCAAGAAAAGCTTGTGAATAATATGGGTTGTTCAGTCAGGAGGATCGTAGGGTGGATGATGGACACAAGATAAAACGAAAATGACCTAATTTTACTCCTTTTTTTTAAAAAAATATTATATAATATTGTGTTGATTCTTACGTAACTTACCTTTAATTTAAGTCATAATCATATCTAATTAACAATTTTCCACAAAATGGTGACGGAAGGGAGAACTAGTCACTCAAACATTGCATACATTTTTAAAACACTTCCAAATAGAGGGATAAATAGTTTGTTTGAATCTATAGTTAGTTAAAAATTAATGATTACTAATGAACATGGCATAATGGCATAATAACAATATGCTTTATATTTCATAGTATGCCTTTAAATTTTTAATTATTGTTGTTATTATTTATTACTAATTATAAAAACTCCTCAAAATATAAAGTCGGCAATAGTATTATCATGACAAAAATTTCATACGAAAATCTATTAGTCATATGCATATACATATGTGTGTTTATGTACTCAATACTCTGATATTAATGCCGAATAGTAAATATAAGATGAAGCGATCTTAGTTGTATTAATTTTCCGTGCTCTTCTCTAGCGTAAGCATATCAACAAATATGAACCTTTGGATGCAAGAGGAAACAGAAAGAAGATACATGCATGTTTGTTGGTTAATCTTTGCTTAACGTGTCAATTATTTCTTTCAAACACCTTTCGGTCACGTGGTCTATAGCTATTGATATTTCGCTTGTCGTCCGAAAGGGTGTTTGGAACTTTAGTTCGAAACCATTAGTTATGATTGTGAACAACTCTTAGCATTAAAAACAAAAAGTTGTTATAGTTTAAAGTTCTTACATGTTATAGTTTTTAAACTTAAAACGTCAACTACAACTAAAGTTTCAAATGAAAGCTAAGTATACGATTCATTCTTGTAGTACCTATTGTTGCCAAGGTATATAAGATTAATAGTACCATAAGTCTTGGAATTATGAGTATTGTGTCATTTTATAAACATTTGGATTTGACAAATTACTTTAAAAACTTTGATTTCTTGTTAATTTTAGTCCTTAATTGACACTAAAATTGGCAAATGATTTATAAATTTTTTTGTACTCATTCACGTTCCAATTGTATAGTAATTAAAATTTTCATATAAATAATTATATTCAATTAAATGTGCTAGTTTTTAGAAGTTTTTAACGACAATGGCAACACTATTTTGCATTTAGTATAACATTTTTGTAGAAGTTTATAAATTATTATGTGACTCAAGTGTAATCATCTCTATGAAATTTTATAAATTTTTGTCAATTTTATTGTCGAGGACCAAAACAGCAAAAAAACAAAGTTCAAAGAATTAATTTCCAAAATAAAAATTTACAAACTATTTCAAAATAAAAAGTTTAAAGACTAAAGTGATAAAATACTCATTCAAGGACTAATAGTATCAATAATCCGAACTTAAATTTTATTTAAAAAGGTTGGAGAACAACATTTTTGTCTTTATGCGCACCCACACGCGTATAGTGAACTACATGCTAGATTAAAGATGATTCCATGTTGATGCTCTAAATACTTAATTAATGTTTGTAAGGTCTCATTCCAAACATCATATACCAATAATAAGAAATTATATTATGATTAATGACTAATACGCAACCATATTCTTATTTACAATGTATTATAATTTTGTAATGTTAATGTCTGCTTACATGAGCGAAATAGATATTAGTTTTCTGAAAGGAAATGCATATAAATTATGGCATAATATTCCATTCCTTACAGAATTAATTAAGAGAATAACAGGTTTCTCCTCCAAATGTCAAACGTAACAACAAATTAATAGCCATCTTACTTGATAGAATTTTTTTTTATTAGATGTCGTAAGATAGTTGAGGGAAATTCTTGAAATTAGATCTTTGATTAATTAAAACAGCATGCGTACATCAGAAGGACTACACTTCGACGGATGATTCTAGACTGGACATAATTGCGTTAATATGTAAATTATTGGAAATGGGATTCCATATTTGGCGTAAAAAAATACGTCTAGATTTATAATTTATGTACTAAACTTATAGAAAAATGGATTCGACAGTAATAAACAAATATCAAACTATTTGTTTAAAAGCTTACAACTTTCTTAACATTTCTTTATAATTTACGAGTGGTTCTACTCTGTGAATCTGCAAGTCTCCCCCGTCGTAGTTTGATTTGCTTCTCACTTGTCGACAAGTCTTTGAATGTCAAATTAGAGCGTGCATAACATATATATGCATCCAACGCAACGAGAGAGAGAGAGAGAGAGAGCGAAGAAAAGAAAATTAGAAATTTTGTTAATTTAATCCAAAGGGTTACAAAAGAAGCAAGAAGTTGCCCCCTCAGTGGAAGCTGGAGTCATTCAAACCCTAAAACAGTTTTTGTAACAAAATTTATTAGCATTTTTTCATATAATAATGTAATTAGCAATAGATACTTTGACACTTCAATAAGCATTTAGATTGCGACGGCAATACGTATGTTCTAGTGAGGAGTTGAAAATTAGTTGTTATGAAATATATAAGTGGCTAACCAATGAATTAAGTGTTACAAATGACGTTAGGCCTTGTTGTCATAGAAATATTATTTCAATGAGTAAGTTGATGGTGATCATTACGGTAAAATATCATATCGTTTGAATTGTTGCTAAGCGTGGCAAGTTGTCCAGAGGATTAGAATAAAAGATCATAAATGTTGATGAGTGTGCCAAGTATATATTACAGTCTAAAAACACTGTCGATTTGAAGGAAAAAAAAGAAAAGAAAAATCTTTACTTAAACTACGAAGAAAAACCCAACTCTTAATTTTAAAGAAAGCTTTCAATAACTAACCATATAAACAAGTTGCAGGAACCATCCCAAAATAATACATAAAAAGGGTATCAATTATAAAAGCTACTGTTCACTGAGTTAGTTGAAAAAACTTTTATGTCACGTCAAATTTTATATCCTCCAACTAATTAAGTTTCTCCACGTCATATATCACCCTAATTTAATTATTTTTTACCAAAAAACAATGAGTTTTTAAAGATTCTGTTATGATCAATTTGTTCATTCTCATGAACATTTTGAGATGCACAATGGATCAATTTGGTCTTTATTTCTATGCAAAAAGTTGATCACAGTTCTACTGTTGTCAAACACCATTAGTCTCACATCATGATCCTAGTCAGTTTAGATAAACTCTACTTGTGATGGTAGAGAAATCAGATCTCACTCTTCCTTTGACTTGAGTTGCCTGGCTAGCAATAATAGTCCCACAGAGGAAAAAGCAGACAAAACCGTTGATGAATAGAATAATGCAAGTAAAGCACCTCTCCAAGACTGCAACCACAAGATTAGAGCTTTTATGACGAAGAAAACTATTTCAGGAATTGAACTTATGATTGAATGGTAAAAATGGCTTATGATTCTTTCAATGTCATTGAGTATTTATAGGCATACAAAGAACACTAGGGACTGAGAGACATAGAGAGGACTAGGGACTGAGAGAGCAGAAGTAGTGGCCTCCCTGAAGTTTACTGCCATTGCTTTACAATATACGCAGGCACACCCACTACTCTACAGGTACAGCCATTACTCTGCATTACAAACAATCAGAAAGCACACAAGGACAAGGGCAAAAATTCCTTAGACGATTGACGTTTCATCCTTTACACCTCCCTTGAAACGCAGCGTCGTGCGAGCTTCAACAGTTAATCTTTGTCTGAGTCTGTTGAATTGTAGAAGTGACAATGGTTTTGTTAGAATGTCTGCTATTTGATCTATCCCAGGTACATGTTGCACACTTAACTGCTTGTTCATCACCTTCTCCCGAACAAAGTATAAATCAAGTTCTATGTGTTTGGTTCTTGAATGAAGTATTGGATTAGCGGATAATGACACAGTGCTGAGCTTGTCACACCAAATGATTGGAGTGTAAGGTAATTTGATCCCCAATTCCTTTAAAAGCGATTTTAACCAAATCATTTCTACCGCAGCATTTGCTAAACTTCTATACTCGGCCTCAGTGGTTGATCTGGAGACTGTTGATTGTTTCTTGGAGCTCCAAGCAATTAAATTCCCTCCAAGGAAAATACAAAAACCCGAGGTTGATTTGCGGTCGTCTGGATCGGTTACCCAGTCTGCATCAGAAAACCCGCTTAGTTGTAGTTGCCTTGGCACTCTGAGATGGATTCCATGGTCCAAAGTTCCTTGTAGGTACCTTAAGATCCTTTTCACTGCTCGCCAGTGAGTGTCCTGGGGAGTGTGCATATATTTGCTTACCTTGTTGACACCGAATGAAATTTCTGGTCTTGTCACTGTTGCATATTGTAAACCTCCAACTATGCTTCTATAGAGGGTAGCATTCTCATGAGCATTTCCATTTTGTGCTGAGAGTGGTGACCCTGTAATCATAGGTGTAGGCAATGGTTTGGCCTCATGCATTTTGGCTTTGACAAGTAGTTCTGCAATATATTTTCTTTGACTAAGGTGCAGACCCCCTTGAGGCACTTGATCCACCTCCATTCCAAGAAAATAGTGGAGATCTCCTAGGTCCTTGAGTGCAAAGCTCTTGTTCAGTTTGTCAATCAGATTTTGCAGTTCTAAGGGATTGCTACCGGTGATTATAATGTCATCTACGTAAACCAGGATAAGAAGGCAAGAATTAATGGTAATTCTATAAAATAGAGATTGGTCTGTTGTTGAGGATTTGAAGCCTAGTTGAGCCAGAGATTCCTTCAGTCTATCAAACCAGGCTCTTGGGGCCTGCTTGAGTCCATATAGAGCCTTGTTTAGCTTGCATACTAGGGGATTTTTCTTGCTATCCTCTTGGACAAAGCCTGGAGGCTGCTCCATATAAACTGTTTCTTGTAGGTGCCCATTCAAAAAGGCATTGTTTACATCCAATTGTCTTAGTTTCCAGCCTTTAGCAAGGGCCACAGTAAGTATCACTTGAATTATTGCTTGTTTGACCACTGGACTAAAGGTCTCAGTGAAATCAAATCCTGCCTTTTGGTGGTAGCCTTTGGCAACAAGCTGTGCTTTATACCTGGATACACCTACATCTGGGTTTCTTTTAATTTTGAAGACCCATTTACAGCCAATCAGCTGTCTGTCTATTGGAGGTGGAACGAGAGCCCATGTGTTGTTGGTTAGCAAGGCATTGAACTCTTCTTCCATAGCTTTCTTCCATAGGTTATGTGTTAGTGCTTCAGCAGTTGAGATTGGTTCTCTCGTGTCAAGAGATTCTGCAATGTAAATCTTGGGCTTGAAGATCCCTTTTTTTCCTCTTGTTATCATAGCATGATCATTCAGTGGTATTCTAGGACCTACCTCAACTGGTTTAGAGAGGTTAGATTGAGCAATTTGAACATCAGTAGTAGAAGTTGGCAAAACATTATTTGTATTTGGAAAATTAACTTCTTGATTGGATGTCATGGGACTGTTATGTGAGTCCATTGAAAATGTGCGACTCGAAGAGTGAGAAAGAGAGGACATCTCAGGAGAACTCATTTCAGTAGAGAAGGGTTGAGAGTCCATTGACTGACCTGAGTTAATTGGAGGAGCTATAGATGCTGCAGGGATAGAATTGAAATTATTTGAGATATTTGATTGGTTATTGGCAGGTTTTAAAGCAAAGGGAAAGTTGTTCTCATCAAACACTACATGTCTAGAGATGAATATTTTCCCATCAGATGCCATGCACTTGTATCCTTTATGCCTATGGCTGTAGCCTAGGAAGGTGCAGGGTGTTGATCTAAACTGAAGTTTATGAGAGTTGTAAGGTCTTCACCAAGGGTAACAAGTACAACCAAAGGGTTTCATTAAGGCATAATCTGGTTTTGTTTTGAATAAGAGTTCAAAGGGAGATTTGTTTCCCATAACTAGAGTTATGGTCCTATTGATTGAGTAGACTGTTGTTGCCACTGCATCATCCCAATGTTTGAAAGGTAAGGAGGCTTGGGATAGTAAGGTCAGACACTTTTCAATGATATGTTTGTGTTTCCTTTCTGCTATTCTATTTTGCTCAAATGTATGTGGACAAGATAGTCTGTGAGCTATTCCAATGTTTTGAAAGAAGGTGCTCAAGGATCTGTATTCCCCTCCCCAGTCAGTTTGTATAGCCTTGATGTTTTTTATCAAATTGTAATTCTACCCGTGCTTTGAAGTGTAGAAAACTTTGATAGGCATCTGATTTGAGTTTTAAAAAATATATCCATGTGTATTTGGAGAAGGCATCAATGAAACTTATATAGTATTTGCATCCATTTGAGGAAGGTATATGTGAGGGCCCCCATAAATCAGAATGTATCAATTCAAGTGGTGCATTGTATTTTGTGATAGATGGTGTGAAAGGCAGTTTGTGACTGCTTCCCAGTTGATAGTCTTTGCACACAAAGGAACTAAACTTTTCATTGATGTAAGGAAGATTACACTCATTTAAAGTTTTTTTTACAACTTTCATTGAAGGATGTCTCATACGCCTATGCCATAACTCTAATGTACCAACTTTAGGTTCTAGGCTATGACTAACTTTAGCAACATTGATAGAGGATGAGTGCTGATTTGTGGAATGAAAAACAACCTTTTTTGGAGAGGAAACAACTAGACTGACTAGATAGACAGCTCGTTTTGAACTTGATGATGATGATGGTGAAATCGAGGAATTGGATTGGTAGGTGAGATTGAACTTGTATAGGCCATTACTAGTTCTCCTTTGTGTTCGGGAATTAGGCGACTCCTAATTCCAAGGATCGCAAGAACGAACAATTGCAGAAAATAAATAGGAGAAAAGAAGAAAAAGAGACACCAAATTTTTATACAGGTTCGTCCAAATTTGAGACTACGTCCTGTTTCTGCCGCTTGCAGATTCCACTATGATGAAGGAGATTACAGATTACAAGAGCAGTTTCTCACACACTCACAAACTGTGCTTACCAAAACTCTCTTCTATCTAACACCCAATGGGAATTTTTCTCTCTCAAGGATGAAGCTCTCAAGAATTTTGCCTCTCACAAAATTATGCCTCTAACAATTTTCACACACACAACCCTAGCCACCTTGTGTCTATTTATAACCAAAGGAGGAGAAAATAGCAACTAATGGGAAACCCTAGTGGTTTCCCGTTTTTGGGACCTTTGAATTCGACTTTGATTCAAAACACATCGCGCAGCACAGCGCGTCAGCGCCGCGGCGCTCGTTGGCGCTCCCCTGCGGCGCCTAGGCGCTCTGCTCCTGGCGCCTAGGCGCTATCAACTCGACGCCTCGACTTTATCTTCCTGGCGCCTAGGCGCTCTCCACATAGCGCCTAGGCGCTCTTGTCCTAGCGCCTAGGCGCTCTTCACCTGGCGCCTAGGCGCCTTCGCCCAGCGCCGCGGCGCTCTTCTGCCAGAGCCGCGGCGCTTGCTCCCTGCCTTCGAGGACGCGATTTTCTCCCTTTTCCTTCCTTTTGCTGGGTTGTCTACTTGATTTGGCTCCATATCTGCAACAATCTCCCACTTGGAGACTAATCAATCACCATGTCTCCCACTGCAGCAGCAACGACTTCTCATGCTTCTTGGAGAAGTCCAACTAAAGTTGCGCACAACTTTAGTTTCTCAATCGGATCCATCTTGGTGAGCATATCTCTGGATCCTTTTACCACCCACCTTGCCTTATACCGCTTGCTGTCAGCACTTTTATCTTTTGCCCCGTATACCCTCTTGTTGTGCAAGGACTTTTTACTCTGTGGTAACTTTGCCAGTTGCCATGTCCGATCCAACTCGTCCCTCATGGCTAACTCCCACTTGACCGAATCTCCAGCCTCCATGGCTTCATCATAGCTCTCTGGCTTACCTCTGTCGGTCAACAAGATATAATGCAGAGATGGGGAGTATCTCTGCGGTGGTCTGATTGTCCTGCTAGACCTCCTAACTGGTGTGGCAGGAGTCCTCTGGCTTTCTTCTGGAGCTATGTTTTCCTGGTCTTCAACCTCTGGATTTTGCACCTCCACTTCAGGCAGATCCTTCAATGGAATCACCTCAGGCTTCTTATCTTCAGAACCTGAACCCCTGGAGTCCGTGCTGTCTCTGTCCTTGTACAGAACACCTTCGTTGAAGATCACATCCTTGCTCCTGATAATCTTCTGGCTTTGGTCATCCCAGAGACGATAACCAAACTCAAGTCCGCCATAGCCAACCAGAAAGCACTTCTTTGACTTGGCATCCAGTTTACTTCTAGCAGTAGAATCGATATGTGCATAAGAAACACAACCAAACACTCTCAAGTAAGAGAGATCCACCTGTTTATGGCTCCAGACTTCTTCCGGTAGCTTGAACTTCAGCGGTGTGGATGGACTTCTGTTGATCAGATGAGCAGCTGTGTTAATCGCCTCAGTCCAAAACATCTTTGGCAGCCCTGCATGCAACCTCATGCTCCTAGCACGCTCGTTTAAAGTCCTGTTCATCCTCTCAACTACCCCATTCTGTTGTGGTTTCCCTGGAATGGTCTTCCTCATCTTTATCCCATTCTTAGCACAGTACCGCCTGAAATCTTCACCTAGGTACTCTCCCCCATTGTCAGACTGCAAGCACTTCACCTTCAAATCTGTCTCGTTCTCCACCATGGCTTTCCATCTCTTGAAAGCATCGAACACATCAGATTTGTTTTTCAGAAAGTAAACCCATACCTTCCTGCTTGAGTCATCAATGAACGTCACATAGTAGTTTGCGCCACCAAGGGAAGTCACCGGCGCAGGCCCCCACACATCTGTGTGAACAAGCTCCAATCTCCTGGACTTAGGCTCTCTACCCATCTTTGAGAAACTCACTCTCTTCTGTTTACCAAAGATGCAGGCTTCACACAAACTGTGATCAACAGTTTTCAAACCCGGCAGTTTTCCTTTGCAGTGAAGCACCTTCATACCCTTCTCACTCATGTGACCGAGCCTATAATGCCATAGCTCAGTATTGGCAGCAGAATCAGCAACTGCTAGGGTATCTCTGCAACTAGAGTTCATGTAGAGAGTTCCAGCCTTGCGTCCCCGAGCAATAACCATCGCTCCTTTCGTGACTTTCCAACCTCCACAATTAAAGGTTACTTTATGTCCATCATCATCCAGTTGCCCCACCGAAATCAAGTTGCGCATTAATTTAGGAACATGTCTCACCTTATGAATCTTCCATACCGACCCATTAGGCATTTTTAAACTGACATCTCCAATGCCAACTATATCCAAAGGTTCTCCATCAGCGAGATAAACCTTACCATGATTTCCAGCAACGTAGTTCTCCAGGACATGACGGTGTGTAGTGGTGTGGAATGATGCTCCTGAGTCTATCACCCACGAATCAAAAGAACTGTCGACAGACAAGATTAAAGCATCCTGTTGCTCTTCAGTGGCGGCGTTGGCTGCATCATTAGTCTTGTCTTCATTCTTCCTTGGAGCCCTGCAGTTCTTTTTCAAGTGGCCCGTCTTTCCACAGTTCCAACACTCCATGGTCCTACCGTTCCTTGACTTGCTTCTCCCATTCCTCGACTTGCCTCTCCTGCCATTATCTCTGTTGGATTGCCTGTCAAGTTTCCTGCCCCTATTATCAACATTAAGGGCCGAGTTCGACGAAGAGGCTTCTCCTGAGTCCTTCCTGCGAACTTCTTCTGCCAGAATAGAATTTCTGACATCAACAAACTTCAATTTTGCACTCCCAAGAGAATTCGTAATGGCCACCCTCATGGGTTCCCAGCTATTCGGTAACGAGGCCAAGAGGATTAGAGCATTGATCTCATCATCGAATTTAATCTCTACCGAGACCAATTGGTTTAGGACGGTGTTGAAACTGTTCAGGTGCTCTACCACCGATGCACCTTCAGACATCTTTAAATTAAAGAGCTTCTTCATGAGATGTACCTTGTTATTGGCTGAGGGCTTCTCATACATCTCTGACAGAGCCTTCATCATCCCTGCTGTAGTGGTCTCCTTCGCAACGTTGTGGGCAACGTTCTTTGACAAAGTCAAACGGATCACACCGAGTACCTGTCTATCAAGGAGACTTCACTCCTCATCCTTCATGCCTTCGGGCTTATTACCCAAGGGCAAGTGCAGTTTCCTGCTGTATAGGTAGTCCTCTACTTGCATCCTCCAATAGGAAAAATCTGAACCATCAAATTTGGTGATGCCGGCTGCCATACCTTCTTCTCCAGTCATCGTTCTTGATCAAAACCTGTCTCTGATACCAGTTGTTGGGGAATTAGGCGACTCCTAATTCCAAGGATCGCAAGAACGAACAATTGCAGAAAATAAATATGAGAAAAAAAGAAAAAGAGACACCAAATTTTTATACAGGTTCGTCCAAATTTGAGACTACGTCCTGTTTCTGCCGCTTGCAGATTTCACTATGATGAAGGAGATTACAGATTACAAGAGCAGTTTCTCACACACTCACAAACTGTGCTTACCAAAACTCTCTTCTATCTAACACCCAATGGGAATTTTTCTCTCTCAAGGATGAAGCTCTCAAGAATTTTGCCTCTCACAAAATTATGCCTCTAACAATTTTCACACACACAACCCTAGCCACCTTGTGTCTATTTATAACCAAAGGAGGAGAAAATAGCAACTAATGGGAAACCCTAGTGGTTTCCCGTTTTTGGGACCTTTGAATTCGACTTTGATTCAAAACACATCGCGCAGCACAGCGCGTCAGCGCCGCGGCGCTCGTTGGCGCTCCCCTGCGGCGCCTAGGCGCTCTGCTCCTGGCGCCTAGGCGCTATCAACTCGACGCCTCGACTTTATCTTCCTGGTGCCTAGGCGCTCTCCACATAGCGCCTAGGCGCTCTTGTCCTAGCGCCTAGGCGCCTTCGCCCAGCGCCGCGGCGCTCTTCTGCCAGAGCCATGGCGCTTGCTCCCTGCCTTCGAGGACGCGATTTTCTCCCTTTTCCTTCCTTTTGTTGGGTTGTCTACTTGATTTGGCTCCATATCTACAACACTTTGCAGCAGAGTTGAACCCGTTGCTAGGTCCTTAACAAGGCACACAGAAGGATGAAATTCAAAGAAAACATTATTATCTTTAGCAAAACATGAGACACTTATAAGATTTTTGGTGATTTGTGGAACATGCAGTATTTTGTTCAAATGAAAAATTTTTGAGGGTGAGATGAAGCTAGTTTTGCCAATATGTTTGATGTTTATACCTGTTCCATTTCCCATGTGCAGTTTGCTCAAGCCACCATATTCTGAAGCAATGCTCAAGTTGGACAGATCATTGGTCACATGGTTGGTGGCGCCTGTGTCAGGGAACCAACAACTATTAGAGATGTTGTCAGGATTGGTCAACAGGGCAGACATAGTGGAGTTTCCACCAGGAGAGGAATGCCCAGACCCTTGAGCTGAGGATTGAATACCAGAGAAGTTGGGGTCAAAACGATAGTAGCATTTTTGCACTGTGTGTCCCATTTTTCCACAAAGCTGACATTGAGGTCGTCCACCATTGTTCCAGGAACGTCCTCCTCGAGCTCCTCTTCCTCTTCCACGAACATTATTGCCATAGTTTGGAATATGTTGATTCTAGTGGTGTGGGAAACGTTGATTGAATGGTTTCTTACTTTGACCTTGTGTCACCAGATTGGCTGAGGCCTGAGATCCATCGACATTCACAACATTTTGTTCCAGATGATTTTCATGGGCCAAGAGGAGAGCAGTCACATCAATCAGAGTATAGGAGTCTATCTTGGAGGTTATAGTAACGACTACAGAGTCATACTCACTTCTAAGCCCAGCAAGAATATAGAGGATTTTATCTTCATCAGACAGTGAGTGTCCAACTGAGGCTAGCATGTCAGCCAAAGTTTTCATCTTGACTAAGTATTGGCTCATGGTAAGGCCAGGTTTTTTTAAGGCTTTGCAACTGCAGTTTGAATTACATAATTATGGCTCTAGAACGAGCACCAAACAGTTTTTGAAAAGCTTCCTAGATGTCATTTAAGGTGTGGCATCCAACCATTTGCTGGGGTCCATTGAAGCCAGTAACCAAGAGACAAGTAGTTGATCTTGACGACACCAAGCTACATACTCAGGATTGACTGAGCCAGGACGACCATTCGCAGAGGGCAGCATTTCGGCTAGGCGAGTGTTTGTTCCCAAGAGGAAACTTTCCAAACCAAAGCCACGAACGGAGGCTAAGATCTGGTGTTCCCATAGAAGAAAGTTAGTTTCATCCAACTTGACAATGATTGCCTGAGAAGAGGGGCTAAAGAATTGAACAGTAGCATTTTGTTGATTGGGTTGGATTGCAGGATTTTGTGTGGTCTCAGAGGTTGAATTTGTTTGTGAGGGAGGTGAATTGTTGGAAGCCATTTTGGGCTGCAAAGCAACGGCTCTGATGCTAAGAAAACTATTTCAGGAATTGAACTTATGATTGAATTGTAAAAATGGCTTATGATTCTTTCAATGTCATTGAGTATTTATAGGCATACAGAGAGCACTAGGGACTGAGAGACACAGAGAGGACTAGGGAATGAGAGAGCAGAAGTAGTGGCCTCCTTGAAGTGTACTGCCACTGCTTTACAATATACGCAGGCACAGCCACTACTCTGCAAGTACAGCCACTACTCTGCATTATAGACAATCAGAGAGCACACAAGGACAAGGGCAAGAATTCCTTAGACGATTGATGTCTCATCCTTTACAGACGTGGATGTTAGGTAATAAGAGAGAACAAAGATAATTATTTGGGTTATTTTCTTCAAGCAGTAACCTTAGCTAGCAGCAATGCATTGTCGTTTGTGTACTGTAACGAACTCTCTGGAATGCTTTGAATTCCTTGAGCTATTTCCCATAAAAGTATCTACATTTGAATTTTTCACAGAATAGTCAATATAGATCTTTTCTGTTATATGCCCCTCTACAGAGTTAATTAAGGGACAGTCATTACCCAAAGACAATACAGATGACAGCACCAATGTCGGCTTTATCGGATGTTAGTTCCACTTGAAGTTCCCCAAACTGCAGTTCAAAACGCGAACTCATGTTGTTAAGTTTCATGTTAGCCTCATTTTTTTGTTTTTGGGCTGCAAATTGCGACAACTGATCTCGCTCTTTGGCTGTTTGTCTCTCACAGTGGATATCGAAGTAGCAGATAGACGCTTCCCGGTTAGAATCATCACTTTTGCAATCTACGTACATTGAATCGTCCAACATAACATTACTTCAATATCTCAAACAGATAAATGAAATAAGGTCAAAAGAAAATTCTCTAGGGAGATACTAAAAAAGAGTGAGTTCCAGAATCTAGCACGAGTGAACAGTATCTGCAACAATGTAGCAATGATACATACCTTTTGTAGCTAGCCTTGGCCGTACTGCCCCATGGCCTGGAATCTTCTTCCAGCAGAAACCAAGCGCCTTCCGAGCGCTGAACCAACATCCAGATACTAAGCTTAAACAGTCTAAAATATGTCTACGCAGAATATTGTGCATATGGTTTATGTTCTTGCCTGATTTGGCATTGTCCGTCAAAGACTCTTCCAACTTAGGCAAGTATATGAAGTTGATGTATCAGCTAGTTCCCATGCTCTAGAGAGGTCTAACAGTGTCTCTCCCAGCACTCTACCACACTGAACAAGAAAATGATTTCTTTTATAATTGTAATGGTAAGAAAAAATAAGTTTCAATTGGTTGAAAAAAGTGCCGTATCTAATTTAATCAGATTAATGTGGCAGAGGATGAGGAAACACATACCTCATCAACGACCGGTACGCTTGAAAGATCAAATGCTGCATCGTTAAGCTTCACCATAGCCAAAAATAAATAAATAAATAAAACATCATATCTGTGTTCAATACAAAAACCACAAAAAAAAATTATCAAAGCCAGTTATTGTGCGAACAAGTAACAAGATTTAGGTTCTGAAAAAGACATATATATAGACACACGCACAGAGATTAGATTTAATGATTTGTCGTTTGTATTGAAAGTTGTCTGTCGTTTCACTAATCTACCGCACGGACTTTAAGTTGGCTGTTGTTTACTACTAAAAGAGTTTTGTCGTTATGGAGTAAGCTTCGCTGTCGTTTTGCTTGATAAATAGTCACTTTTCGACTTTGCCACACGTCATTTCGGAAGTCAAGAGAGAAGACGCGGGGCTCTACTTGTTAAAAACCGTCGTTTCTAATCTAGAATTTGTCTGTCGTTCGAGTTGATAAAACGACATGACGTTTATAAAAAGTGGGAGACGGAGACGTTGTTATAGAAGGATTCTGTCGTTTTATCTCTAAAGATGACATGTCATGTTGAAAGAATGCACCGTCGTTTTAGCTCTAGGAAACGACACGACGAACTTGCTAATAGGGCTATATAAAAACCGCCCAACACCCGTCAATTGCCCACGACCGCACCCGCCCATCTCGAAAAAAACGGGTTTACATTAACAACCCATTAGCGGATTGGTTGAACCCGTCCACCAATATATTCAGGTGGACGAGTT
Source organism: Artocarpus heterophyllus (assembly GCA_025403435.1). Taxonomy (NCBI): domain Eukaryota; kingdom Viridiplantae; phylum Streptophyta; class Magnoliopsida; order Rosales; family Moraceae; genus Artocarpus; species Artocarpus heterophyllus. The sequence goes on along the minus strand of CM046338.1, from coordinate 3,512,195 downwards.
TGGTTTTAAGTTTTTAGGGGTGGGTTCAACCCGCACCCGCCCCCGCTTATATATTTAAAAAAAAAAACTTTTCATTTATTTGATTTTGTTTTTATTTTAGTGATGATTGAACAATCCAACACTCCAAGCACGGGCTTGGCTACCTCTTGACATATTGGAAACTGAAAATTTTTCTATTATTTTGTGAAGTGATCAAAATTCAAATCAAGTAAGTTAGTAGAGAAAGCCTTAAAAAAAAAAGAACACTTGACTTTGGTCATCGTTTCATTTGTAGCATTCTATTATTTTTGAACCCAATAAATATGCTTTAATCTTTATGGACTCTTGACTTTGTTCATCACTTCATCTGTAGTTGATGTTTCTTGTTGCAGTGAATGACTATGTTTCTTAATTTGTACTTTAAAATATGATCACTGTCTTTAGGCATCAAACTTGCTTGTTGTTGGGAATGCTTTATGTATTATCATCTTATATTTTCTACAAATTTTCTTCACTTTCTAAAAAAAAGTTCCAAAAAATTACATTGAGTAATAGCATAGGTCTAAACCGCCCCAACCCGTCCGCACTCGCCTGCAACCACCCAAAACCAAACCGAAAAAACCCGCCATGTGGTGGGCGGTTTGCGGGTTAGTTAATCGCCAACCCGCCATCCAAAAAAACCGCACCACACTTGCCTAAAAACCGTCAAACCGTCCACCGTTCACCCCTACTTGCTAACGACGGTGAAGTAGGAAACTTACGTCGACGCGAAGATCGCCTGGAAGCTGTGAAAAGTAATCCTGTGGAAGATCAAAACTATCCTGCAAAATAATAATAATAATAATAATAATAAATTTCTTTTTCTCTTCCCGGATAATGTTAGATTAAATTATAGAACGACAAGGGCAATCTTGATTGTTGATAGAGTGAACACGATGTGGAGAATCCGTGCTTACGGCGAGTTGTTGAAGGAGGGATTGAGGGTCGGGTTCTAAGGATTTTGGGGAATCTGATTCCGTAAGAGCCAATGAGACAGCAAACGACTTGTAGTTCAGTGGCCTCTGGCTTCTTGAGAAGAATCTGAGGGATGTCGAAGAACGGGCAAAGTCGGTGTTTCTGATTGCGACGAGGGAAGTTGCTGTGGAACTAAGATTTGAGGTGGGTTGAAGAGCGCAATACCAGCAGCAGCCATTTTCACTTTTTTGGTTCTGAATTCAGTATTTCCCACTTTTTATTTATTTATTTATTTATTTTTCGGGGGGAATTCTCCAATTTTGATGGATAAACAAGATCCAAGACTAGATTTTTAGAGGGACTCTAACGAGTTCAACTTCACATGTCTACATCCCGGGTGGCCCAGTCAAATATTCTAGTGATGCGCTACCCTAATGCTAAAGCTTAAACGGTGTCGTCTCATCCTGCATCCCCTTTCTGTCGTTTCGAGCATTTGGAACACATCGACAAACCGTTTTTCTCATCGAGTACCAATGTGGCTAGAAAACCATGGACCATTTGTTATGAGTGACACGTTCAATAAGGTATTGGCTTTACTCTTTAGCACGAGGGTTAAAAGTTAGGATACTAATTAGGTTAATCCTTAATACAACCCAATGCAAATGCAACTCAAAAGAAAGATAACATATACCCAAAATTAACAAAAACTACGTATCATTGAAATGCCCAATTTGTGATCTCTCTCCCTCTCGTCCAGGAAAAAAAAAGGTACAAGAAGAAGGAGGTAATTTTCTCATTCTACTTTATCTTGCAATCCTCCAACCTTAGCAACCTTTCTTTGTTCAACTTGCCCTGTCAATGGGCATTGCATCTCTGTCCAACTAATTGGAACCATTGTGGCACCTAGAAAAGAAAACAAAAATACCACGACTTAAGAAGGCATCATCAAGAATTAATTATACGCTAATAGCATAGCTAAAAGACATATTTTACACATGCTTATGTCTGTTCCTAGTTACCCCCATTGTAAAATGTAGCATCAAATTAGAATTAGATTAAGAACAATATATTTACCTGCCGCACTCTCTGCAGAGACAACACCCAATTCATTTTTCGCAGTTGATAGATAATATGCCCTTGCATCACCGAGAGATAACTTGTAAAGAATTAAGGAAAACCCACTTTCTTAACAATTGCTGTGGGGGTTAGCTCAAACAAACAGTGTCAACACCAAATGAAAATTTAAGCATGGTCATAAGCCCGTAAACCCCCCATGCAAATGTTACATTCGAACCACAATGGTCAGACTTGTGCTCAGTGGCGTAATGTTTCAATTCCAGTAAATCATAACGCCAGCAACGACTAAACTTAAACCACCAAGACACCATATATTTGCAAACTAAAAAAAGACCAATAAAACAACTACTGTCTCATGTAGTATACTTGTCTCTGATCGATTATTTCCTAATTGAAGCTTTAGCCATGATTGCATGACTAAATCCGTCCCCGTCTTAAAAGGGGAATCAAATCTTAGCTTTCTTTTGACTATGTTGCAAAATGCTGTCAATTAGTACAACAACTACAGTGGAAGATTATACTCTTTTCATAGAATGGTGATAGACGCACTTCACACAAAGGATACAACATGAGCTCTAACAATGTCACCGGCCCGAAAAGATGAGTGCATATCTACTTTATCAATCTCCGTTGCTCTAACATCTTGTTGCCTGTCAAGAAATTAGCTGTTTTTACCCATCATCGAAATATAAGCAAAACAGCATGTTATAAAAGAATCCCTAGTCATTTGAAACATGTAAAATTACATCAAAAAAGCTAAGCAACACCAATTCAGAATAAATTTCAGCCACTATTTATCTTCAGAGAAGATACCATCATCAAGCACGACAGAGATGAAACACATTTTAACCAAATATCTTAAAAAACAAGTACCTAATTATGCCTGAAAATTTTTCTCGCACGGACTTGGTGCCAACACACATGATGTCAGCAGCAGCCATTCTGGCCATCACCCTAGTAACCTATGAAATTCCATAAAATGAACATCAGATTAGAAACCGCCATAAAATCTCTGCACTTCTAAAACTTGATTTTTACAATAGTGCCCTTAGCAAAACCAAGTAATTAGCTACAAGTTTTAGCTCATAAGCTATAAAAAAGACTCAAAGGAAACACAAAGGCTTAGAGAGCTTATTGCCTTTTATAAGCTTATAAGAATTTACTAATATTCCCAAGCAAATAGGCACTTACTCGAGCAATAACAATGGATCCAGGCTCCGGAACAGGACCATGGGCCTTGTGACCGGTTACTTCCACAGTAGGTCTCTGCAAATAACAGAGATGAGCTTACAACATCACTCAAAGAAATGTTAACACCGCTATTATCTTTAACATAAACTTGCATATCGCTAAAGAAGCAATCACAAAAAAACACCAGCATTTTTACACGAACACGACCCAGTTTTCATACTTAATATGTTTTAATGAAATCTTCAACAAAAACTAAGTCACAGGATTCTTCTTCATCACCAATTAAAGCGTAAAATGGGCCAAAACATCAACTTTAACAATCGAACCAAAAATAAAAAAAGGTATCATTTAGCATCACCACAATGAAGAATGAAAAGGATTAGATTAAGATTCCCAATTCGACAAAATCTTCACAGACTTAATTCACATTTTAATATTTATTCTTCTACTATTTTCTTGCATTTCCGAAGCAACCAAACAGTATTAGAGCATAGCTTGAAACCCTAGAAACCAAAAAAAAAAAAAAGAACGGAGAGAGAAAGAAGTTGAGAAGAGAGAAAGCGAACCTGGTCGGGATCGTCAGGGAGAGGGGATAGAATGCGGCGGAATCCAGTGAGAGAAGCGTAGACAGAGCGGTCCTGAGTAGACACGTAAGCGCCGGTCCCGGCCTTCAAGTCCGAGGCTTTACCAAGAACCTCCCCAGGAGTCACCACCACTTCTCCGTCTTCTTCCATTTGTTTTTTCAGAGTCCTCCTTTACTCTCTCTTTCAACTTCTATGTCTTCCAAGGCTGAACCAAAAGCAAAAACGGCGAAGGGGCACTGTATTGCTGACCGAGAGCTGAGCTTGCGGCGGGAGGAGGAGGAAGATGAAGAGAAAAGGGGCGGCCTGGGTTTTTTTTGATTGATAATGTAGGAAACGACATGTCGATTATATGTTATTTCACGAAACATGTCTGTCTTCTGTCGTTTTAAAGCCGGCCGTTTTTTTTTTTTTGGGGGTAATTGAAGCCGGCTTTTCAAGGTTATGCACGCTTTTTCCCGTTCAATACAATGCCGATTATTAAAAATAATAATAATAATAATAATAATAATAATAATAAATAAATAAATAAATAAATAAAATTATAGTTGTTTTCGAGTCAGAACGACATGCGTTTCCTTTTTGTAAGCTTGTCGTTTTTACCGGCAATTTATGTTGCAACTTGTAGGCTCTCTGTTTTGGGGAAAAAAAACTTATGGAACGGTGACACTCTTACCGCTTATCAACTTCGTGTTTTAGAAACACTTTTTTGACCTCCACTATTTTCGGAAGTACTTAGAAATCCCATGTTGAAAACACATATTCAGCTTTTTGGTAACGATTTTCACCACAAATTTAGTTATAAACTGTGTAAAGCTCTCATATGTTACAATAACAATAAAAAAATTACTACAGTGTAAAGCTCTTATATGCTACAATAAAAGTGGTTCTAATCAACTGTTCTCACCGTCCTTCCAGGCACCTTATATAATTATTTATCTTCTCCCTTACACTTTATAGGGGTAGAGTCTATTAAAACACAATTATTTATCTTCTCCCTTACTCTTTATAGGGGTAGAGTCTATTAAAACACAAAAGCCTAATATATTTTAAAAAAACAAAATTTAATAGACTAAAATAAAAGATGAATAAAATATAAAAGGAGATAGCAAGTAGATCAACTAGGATTTATCAGGTTATTAAATTACTAGAATGCCCAACGTTTTTTTTGTCGACAGCGCCAAGCAAACGGCAAAGGTTGCAGACGGATGCAGACCTTGTCAGGTTTTTTTTTTTTTTTGTGATGAAAAAGGTGGAGTATTTTTGAAATTTTATTCAAAAAAGTAAACATGAATTTACAAAAATTTAGCCTATTCATTAAAGTTATCAAAATTTTGCCCTAATAATTTTCATTGTTGAATTATTTTGATTTATTTTTTGCAATTTTTTTAAAAGGATTTTTTACAATTACACAATACTGTTTGTAGAATTGTTATATGGTTTGTTGTTGTGATGTTGATTAATGTATAAAGAATTTATTTTTGTTTAATTTTATTTCTTCACTACCATTAAACAACACGACCATGAGAGAAAACAGAAACAACAACAATAATGACTTTTTTTTTTTATGGATCCTTGACTTTTTTTTATGGATAATGACTTTTTTATAGATCTTGATTTTGATATTTTATTGAAGTTTTAAACGCATCTTATGTTGATAATTCAATGTGAAAGTTTTCCTTCTGCCCACGATCCCTATGTTTAATTGCAAAGAAGATTTCAATATATTTTTTCTAAATTCATCTTAAGCCCCAAAAATCGATAACTTGCATTAGTTACTAAGGATTGACGATGTCTCCTCCATCACCATTGCCTTCATTATCGTCAACGTTCAAATCTTCATTAGCAGTTGGGCTTAACCAAGCTACATTGTGAACCATAACAGAGTGGTTTCTGAATTTTGAAGCAAGCGATTACTCATTTAGTGGTCAAGCAGACTTCAGGAAAGTTATAAATTTTGCTCTCTTATTTCATGTTTGAATGTTAATAAGAAGGAAGATTAGTTACTACCTTTACTTCCTCTCTCCCCTCATTGATGTTCAACTATAGTTGAATACAACAAAGATTCAATCACTCATTTAGCAACCGACTCAATCAGAAGATAAGTTTCTCTTCTATTCTTAACTCATTTTGCTGTGCTAAATTATTAAAATTGTGATTAACAATTGTTTTCATCTTCCCAGCTTTCTATAATATTTGATAGCTATATCATCCTTTGGATTTTCAATTATTTGTCTTCTTGTTTCTTTTTGATAAATTCTTATTGTATTGTCTACAATACAAGATTTATCATAATATGTTTATTGGATAGAAAAGGACATTATATGGTTCGATTTTTTCCATTATAGATTGTATCTATTTTGATGATGAATACTTTCGTCCAAAAGAAAAAACCTTTGTTATGGAACAAAAAAAAAAAGTTAAGTAAAGGGAAGCTATTTTATTAAAGCAATTACGAAATGAGTTTTAATTTTTAAATTTTTAAATTATATGAGTTGATTCTTATACTTATTAAAATTATTTTTTTATTCTCTATAGATTTAAATAAATTTTGGAATCTGATGCATTGACAATCATCCAAACTATTAAGAGATTTTCTTATCTTTGTAATTAGTTTGGACTGTTATTGTTAGATGTATCCAACTTGTTATCTTTTTCTAGGAGCGAAGTTATGCTATGGATTTAGAGAACCTAATAAGGTTACCCATAATTAATTTGGCTAATTACAAGCTAATTTGGTTGGAGTAAACTCCATTCTTCATAACATCTGTTATTGTGATGAATGCTTGTTGTCATTATTGATAACAACTTCTGTTCTAAATATAATATATATATATATATATATATATCATTTAAAAATGTTTGGTTTGATAGGATGGAATAAGAATGAATAAGAATATAATAGAATGTGAATAGCAATAGATTGAATAGTTTACTTTAATCAATTGTTTGGATGAGCATTGGAATTAGTATTAGAACTATGATTACTATGATCGATTCTTTATTGAATTGAAATGAAACAATAACAATTTGATAAAAGTACTCTTTTGTTAATAATTAAAATATTTTTCAAAGGGATTTTTTTCTTTATACGTTTTAAAAGTGATTGTTTTATTTAATTTATTACCAATTTTCAAATCAATAACTTTGTATTATACCCATGATAACAAAGATGATCGTAATTTATATATGAAAAAATTACATAAAAATATTTTATAATTACTAATAATTACACAAAGTCGCAATATTACAGTAGATCAGTTAACAAAATTATAAATTTTTATATTATGATAGCAAAAAGGGCATTAAATAAAGTAAACAGTAGGCTATTAAAAGGGCAATTTTGAAAGAAAAAATTTTAATTGATTCAATTTTATAATAGAATGATTCACTTTAAAAATGATTATTCAACCATTTTGGTTGATAGAAATTGTTATTACTAAATGTTTTTGTCCAATCAAACATAAATATAACTGAATTTTGGGAACTATCATTTCGTTTCAATAGTCATTCATTGAAACCAAGCGTACTTTAAATGTTTTTATTAGTTAACTTTATAGTACTGTCAAAATACTACATTTTTCACACGTCGTTCTTAGATACAAGGGTATATATTATTGAAAACTCAAGGAAAAGGCCTTAGCGATTAACTTAGACATTGAAAAAAAGAAGATTAGATAAAAGAAATAAATGTTGTTTTTGGTGAAAAAGTTTGCTGTCATTATAAAAACAAAACATGTAGTATATTTATGAAATGTTGAATTTTAATAGCATTAAAGAAAAAATAATACCTCGCCGTCGTGTTACAGGACATGTCTTTTGTCTCTCTTTTGTATTTACGACTTCTAAATATATAGCACATTTATATTTATAAAACCATCTGTTGTACGTGATTAACTATCAGCCTTATCAAACGAATTAACATAATCAAATAATTACAATTTGTTCCATTTTAGACTCGGTAAAAGCTTTCTGTTATTATAGTATTTTCAATCAAAGTTATTCTCCTAGCTAATTATATTATGCTTCCTGTACTTCATTTGTTATTAAAGAATAATGCCGTGTGATCATGGCTGCTTTGTCTGCTTCAAATTCATGACATGATTTAAGAAAGCGACGTTAAAATTCCAACGACAAATAATTGACATCGCCACTTTGGCATACCATTGGCAAGTACAAAATAAGATATAGCCCCACTAACCTTCATTTTGAATTTTGAGCTAGAAAAGCTGTGATCTTAAATTGGTGATTGGAATACAAAGTGGCTTTATAACCTCAAAAATTCCACTGAAAAAATAAATAAATAAATGGAAGAAAAGAAAAGTTAAACCTATATATATATATATATATATCAAACGCTTTTGCTTTCAGAGACATGAACAAAGCAAGAAATATAGTATCATCACTCTGTCGACACTTGTAGCAAAGGAGCATTTTGATTCAAGAAATGCAGTTATTCTCTCGGTTTGCAAGCAATTTTGGATCGTCCATAGTTCTCCGATTGTCTATCCTCCATTTAAAATAAAAAAGAAAAAGAAAAAAGAAAAAAGAAAAAACGACATCATTTGACAAGTGCAAAGTGAGATGGAAAAACCCATTTAGCCTTTTGCTTCTAACTATTTGCACGTGTCATTTAATGTGGAGAATTGCAATGGTGGCGATCAAACTCTCGCGTCCACAAATTTACAAACTAGCTGGAGAGAGAGAGAGAGAGAGATGCTTTTCTTGTTGTTCATATATAAAACCTTCTTAAGCTGACCACTGACCAGTCGAAAAGAACAAAATAAGAAACACATGTCCTGCAAGTAAATTGCTGAATCGCTTTGTTCTTTTACATCTTAATCTTTGTTTAGCATTCGTTGACTGATCAATAGCATGAAGTTCTTGAAACCATCAAAACCAAAAACGACGCCAATTTTGAGAGATTTACATCCCCTCTGATCCATAGAATATATATATTTATATATATATATATAAGAACTAGATAACTAAAAAATCACTACATATATGTAATTTGCTTTAACATGCATGTATTATATATAATATATTGTATTACATGGTGATGAAGACCAAGTCTAATTAAGATGAAGGGGAATCAAATTTGTGGTGTTTATCAACTGCAACTAAGACGTCCCATGTACAACTAAGTCCCTTGGGAAAGGTCACTAGATCTCCTGCTCCACATTCTACAAATTCTGATGAGCCTTTTGGGTACACCTTAACCTTGCCTTTGAGCAAATAACATGTCTCCGAAGCATCAAACTTGAGTGTGTACTTCCCCGGTGAGCATCCCAATCTATAATCAAACCACATATTTTCAATAAAAATACAGAACAAATTATAGAGAGATTTTAAAAAAAAAAAAGAAAAGGAAAAGAAAAAAAGAAAAAAAACTTACTTGGGCCATGAGTTAATTCCCAGTTCCGATAAGCGCGAACGGGAGGGATTGCTTTCAACAAATATATTTAGATTTGGAGATGAGTTATCTGATTGTGATGGGGTAGCCATGTGAAGGAGTTAAAGAAGAAAATGAATGAGGATTAAGATGAGAAGAGGAAGAAGATATTGAAGGAGACGGGGCAGAGAGAAGAGTTAAGGGATAGTTGGCCAACTTCTGTGTAATATATAATGAGTCTGAGATAGCCTTTATCTGGGGACTGGAGAGAAGGAATCTTTCCGTGAAAAAGGCCAAAATAAATTTAAGCAAAGGCCTAAAGTATGAACCTATAATAAATTTATATACAGTTCTCTCTCTCCGTGCCAAGAATAGCATTTATTGCATGTGCGAATATTGACGTTTATTCGGTAAGTTTAGATCAATATAAAATCGGTCGTATATATGACTATTTAATAGAACTTGTTTAATATTTGGTGTAAGATTTTTGCTTGCGACGGCGGCTTTTGAGTAGTATTTCAAACCATATTTTTAAAAGAGTTTAAATAAATTAAAATGGTTTTTAAATTTTTTTAATAAATAATAAAAATGTTATCATAAAGTTTATCAAAACATTGACATAAATTTTAAAGTTTATTTTAAAAGAGCTTTTTGGAGGAGTTATATTTTGTAGCTTTTGACTGAAAACACTTCAAGAAGAGCTAAAACACTTTTAAGAGATCATCCCAACACCCGTAAAAATAGCTTTTGGATTCATGAAGCAAAAAATAGCTTGTAGGAAACCTCGAATATGAATTAACGGTCTAAAATTATGGGCCCTTTTGAGATAGCTTGTGCTTTTACTTTTAAGCAATTGAAGATGAAAAGCATAAGTCAAGAGTGGTTTTTAATTAGTATTTAGATAGTGCATGAAAAAGTATTTTTTTTTTAATTTTAAAAGATCTTTGGAACATGTTTGGTTAAATAAGTCAAAAACTCTTATTGATAAAAAAATAGTATAATTCAAGGATATGGATGAAATTTTTAAGTTGTTATTCTCAAATATAAGATCAAATGTGTAAATAAAAAATCTTTTCGTAAGTTTTTTTTTCATAAGCATATTTGGCTTGACTTATTCAATAAGTGCATATAAAAGTCATAAGCACTTTTCTATAAATCATCCAAATAGACTCATAAACAACTTTTAAATAGAATAACCAAAATAGCTTAAAATAAGTTATTCTTAATCTATGTGCTTTAGATTGCTGGAGTATTTTTTTTTAACATAATACAACATATAAAAGGTTTCTTAACATTTAAATATTTTGTATCTTACTAAAAATTTTGAATTCTAAAGGTGGAAATCCTTACAACCAGATTATTTTATGACTTTTTTTCTTCAATGCTGTGATGCACGTCTGTCTGGGATCACCTTTGGTCAAAGATTGACTTTGTTGTTCTTGATAAATTTTACGTTGGCTTTACTGTTGTTGCGTTGGCTTTACTGTTGTTGCACAAATGTTTGACAGAGAATTAAAACGCAGAGGGTTAGTATTAAAATGAATCATCCGATGGTGTTTCTTATGGACTAACTAAGTGCAATGAATTAGATTTTGTCGCTAAGACTCTTAACGCACAAGGTATTACATAGAACATTTCTATGTACTTATTATCACAAGCAGAGTTAAAACCAAAACACTGTCTAATTTGAGAACATGAGAGTATAACATATTTGTACTTTACATTATAATATGTGAAAATTTTACACTGTAGATAATTGGAATAAATAAGTTGGAATGATTTTACTAAACAAAGCTTTAAGTTGACACAACTACATGCCATAAAATATTTTTCTTTAAATTAAAAAGAGTGAAAACCATATTATATTTAGAATCTCATTAACAAAATTAGTGATCGATAAATACCAGAGGCCTAGTAGAAAGCATTGTAAGAGTACATTTTGGTATCTGATAAACTTCAAAAGACTTTTACTAATAAACTGCAAATTAAGGTCATAGAAAAACAATATTCTACTAATTATATATGTATTTAGGGCTTGTTTAGCACACCGTATTGCATTGTATTACATTGCACTTTATATATATAATACAATATCATACAATGCAATGCAATAATAGCAATTTAAAAGTGATTGTTTTATTTGATTTAATACCAATTTTCAAATCAGTAAATTTCTATTATACCCACAATAACAAAGATGATCGTAATTTCTATATGAAAAAATTACATAAAAATATTTTATAATCACTAGCAATTACACAGAGTCGCAGTATTACAGTAGATCAGTTAACAAAATTATAAATTTTTTATATTATGGTAGCAAAAATGGCATTAAATAAAGTAAACAATAGCCTATTAAAAGGGGCAATTTTGAAAGAGAAAAATTTAATTGATTCAATTTTATACTAGAATGATTCACTTTAAAAAAGATTATTTAACCATTTTGGTCGATAGAAATTGCTATTACTAAGTCTTTTTGTCCAATCAAACATAAATATAACTGAAATTTAGGAACTATTATTTCATTTCAATAGTCATTCATTGAAACCAAACCTACTTTAAATGTTTTCATTAGTTAACTTTACAGTACTGTCTACACTATATTACAAAATATTACATTTTTCACATGTCGTTCTTAGATACAAGGGTATTCCTATATATATTATTGAAATCTCAAGGAAAAGGCCTTAGCGATTAACTGAGACATTGAAAAAAAAAAAGATTAGATAAAAGAAATAAATGTTGTTTTTGGTGAAAAAGATTGCTGTCATTATAAAAATAAAACATGTCGTATATTTATGAAATGTTGAATTTTAATAGCATTAAAGAAAAAATAATACCTCGCCGTCGTGTTACAGGACCTGTCTTTTGTATTTACGACTTCTAAATATATAGCACATTTATATTTATAAAACCATCTGTTGTACGTGATTAGCTATCAGCCTTTATCAAACGAATTAACATAATCAAATAATTACAATTTGTTCCATTTTAGACTCGGTATAAGCTTTCTGTTATTATAGTATTTTCAATCAAAGTTATTCTCCTAGCTAATTATATTATGCTTCCTGTACTTCATTTGTTATTAAAGAATAATGCCGTGTGATCATGGCTGTTTTGTCTGCATCAAATTCATGACATGATTTAAGAAAGCGATGTTAATATTCCAACGACAAATAATTGACATCGCCACTTTGGCATACCATTGGCAAGTACAAAATAAGATACAGCTGTTGGAATTAATTCCAATAATTTATAGGCTAATATATTAAATAAATGTGTATTAATGCTATCAAATAAGATTAACTTAATTAAAGTGATCTAATAAAGTGTAAATTTTTAGGTTTTAAAGCATCTCATAAACTGTGGGTATAAAATTATGTATAAAGACCTAAAGTTTAATTTCTATTTTTATGATGGGCCAAAATAGAAATAAGACAAAGTTAAAATATTATAAATGGTTGTGGTCCCTAAATCAGAGGGTACGTAACTTTTTTGGCATCCCATCACTGGAAAAGACAGAGAGAAAACATCTTCTTACAAAAATCATACTTTCTTGACTCAGAAGATTAAGAACCAAGAATTCAACCGTTCTAATGGATTCAGGTATGCTTTCGCTATAATTCTTGATGAATTAACATGAGTTCTAGGATTTGATGATGGTTTTCATCAGTAGAGTTTTGTTCCAACAAGTGGCATCGGAGCCTCTCATGTTGAATCATTGAGAAATATTTTCTCAAAATTTTCAGTTTATTCATAAGTATATGAATTTATAGTATGCAATTTGGTTGCTATATGACTGTTTAATATGTACATAAAAGATTGGTTTTCGTTGCAGTCACAAACAATTTGGTTTTATATATGTGTATACAATTTTGTTGCTGTCAATATGGAACTGTTATTTGGTTTTATGTATTCAGTTTTAATTTCAAAAAAAAAAAAAGTCACGACCAATTCGATATGCATATACGATTTCATAGAAATCGTTTTCAAAGGCATTAAGTAACCCTTTGGATTACCAGCGACAATCTCATTGCCGTCGGCAAGGAACTCCGGCCGAGACCGTCAGGCCTCACCAGAGAGGTAGAGTCGCAACCTCTGGCCACGGCGGCAAATGAAAAATGATGGCCTATAGCCAGCAGCCGCATAAGGAGAAAGAAAAAAAAAAGGTACATGCTAGGTTTTTGCCGGCGTCGGCGCTCTCTGGGCACTGCCGACAAGCCACATCGGTGAGCAGAGCTGCAGCGCCGACCGCGGAGGAGACCCATTGGCCGCCGCCTGAAGACGCTTCCAGGGGTCGTGACCCTTGGGCATGAGACTTGTTCTGGGCTTCGGCCCAGAACTTGCAGCTGATTTACACGGGCCAAAGAGGCCCGCAATCAGATGAAACCCAGGGGCTCAACCCCTAGGTGACCGGGCACCAAAAAAAAGAAAGGGCTACTTTTACATGGGCCCAAGAAGCCCATGACCGGCTAGAAACCTAGGGGCTCAACCCCTAGGTGACCCAAATTAAAAAAAAAAAAAGGCCTGGGTCATTTTTTTTTCTTTTGGGTTGGATTTTATATTGGGTCAAATAAGTTAATGGGTTGGTTTTGGGTAAAGAACTAGATAAGGGGTAACCTGACTCGTACAGTACCCGACCTAGTTTGACTTTTATGGTCTAACTTTGACTTTGACCTTGACAAAAAAAAAATATTTATTTATTTATTTAAATTTTGGTTATTTTTGGTGCAATTTTAAATTCAAATATTGGTATTTTATATGTATTTTGAAATGAATTAATTGAAACAAAATGTCACCAAAGTGACCTCTTTTGTGGAAATTAATTTATTTTAAAATATAAATAGTTATGTTCATGCAACTTATGTGAAAATTGACCGGCCCAAAGGAAGGTTAATATTTGACAGAATTGCATGTACACCGGTGGTAATAAACATGTGATGATTATTTGGTTTTACATATGAATAATAAATCGGCTCAAAGAAAGATTTATTGTTTGACATATACTTATTGTCAATGTTTGATTACTACATCAAGAGTACCACTTTCAAGTTAATATTTCTATCCAAAGACTAAATATTAATATTGTGCTAGGTATCTTGTGATGGGCCCTACCATTATTTGAATTTATTTAAGTATGATATGAAACTTATGTGAGCTTCTTGTTTTATTGTTTTGTTGTTTTGTTTTTTGTTCAGTTGCAAATTCTGCTTCTAATATTTCTGCTAGCATCAATTCAATTCCCATGCTTAATGGCACAAACTTCAAGGCATGGCAAGAGAACATTATGATTGTTCTCGAAGTCATGGACTTAGACTTTACGTTGAGGGTTGAACGACCTCCTGACCTTACAGATAACAGTTCCTCTGATTATAAGAGGGACATGAAAAGGTGGGATTGTTCGAATCGTATAAGCTTAATGATCATGAAGCGTGCTATTCCAGAAACTTTTAGGGGCACTATGTCTGAAAAGGTTATTACAGCCAAAGGTTTTCTTGACGAAATTGAGAAGAGATTTGCCAAGAATGAAAAGGCTGGAACAAGTACGCTTTTGGCAAACCTTATTTCAATGAGGTATAAAGGAAAAGAAAACATAAGGGAATACATCATGGAGATGTCTCATCTTGCTTCGAAACTAAAGGCACTTAAGTTGGAGCTATCTGAGGACTTACTCATGCATTTAGTTTTGATATCCCTTCTTGCACAGTTCAGTCAATTTAAGGTGAGCTACAACTGTCAAAAGGACAAATGGTCTTTTAACGAGCTCATCTCTTATTGTGTGTAAGAAGAGGAAAGACTGAAGCAAGAGAAGGCAGAAAGTACTCATTTGGCTACAACCTCTAAGGATAAGAAAAAGAAAAGGAAGAAAGGTAAGGAAGCTGTAGGTGCGGCACCACAAAAGAAACAACAAAAGGGACAAGGTGATGAATTTGCCTGTTTCTTCTGTGGAGGTAAGGGACATAAGAAGAAGCAGTGTACTAATTATCATGCATGGCGTGCAAAGAAAGGTACGCTTCTTAATCTAGTTTATTCTGAGGTTAATTTAACTTCGGTACCAAGACACACTTAGTGGATAGATTCTAGTGCTACTACTCATATAAGTGTATTTATGCATGCCTTAGCTACCGAAAGCCAAGTGATGGTGAAAGATACATCTATGTAGGCGATCACAATTCAGTGGAAATTAAGGCAATAGGAACATTTAGGTTATTATTAAGAACTGGATTTTATTTGGATTTAAATGAGACTTATGTTGTAAGGTCGTTTAGATGGAATTTGGTTTCTGTTTCTGTATTGGACAAATTTGGTTATTCTTGTTCATTTGGAAATAGTAAATTTAGTCTTTTTCAAAATTCAAAAGTTATTGGTTCTGGTTCTTTATCCGTTTATGATAACCTTTATTTACTTGATACAGTTGCCTCATTTAATGAAACCTTGTATATAAGTACACATGGTATAAAGTGAAAATTAACCAATCAGAATTCTGCTTCATTATGGCACAAGAGATTAGGTCACATCTCTAAGCGGAGAATTGAGAGACTTGTGTTTGACAGAATTCTTGATCCCCTTGATTTTATAGATTTTGAAATTTGTGTTAATTGCATGAAGGGGAAACAGACAAACATAAAGAGATTAGGTGCCAATAGGACTTTAGACCTCTTCAAACTAATTCATACAGATATTTATGGGCCATTCCCAACGGCTTCTTGGAATGATCAACAATATTTTATTACGTTCATAGACGATTTCACACGATATGGCTACCTGTATCTCATTCATGAGAAGTCCCAGTCACTGGATATGTTCAAGAATTATAAGGCTGAAGTTGAGAACCAACTCAGCAAAAAGATTAAAAGCGTTAGATTTGATAGTGCTAGAGAATACTATGGCAGATATAACGGATTAGGTGAACAACATCCAAGACCATTTGCTAAGATCCTAGAGGAGTGTGGTATCGTCCCATAGTACACCATGCCGAGATCACCTAGCATGAATGGTGTTGTTGAGAGGCAAAACAGAACACTTAAGAATATGGCGAGGAGTATAATTAGTCACTCTACCTTGCTAGAATCTCTCTGGGGAGAAGCCTTAAAGACTGCAGCTTGCATACTCAATAGAGTTCCAACTAAAGCAACTGCCAAAACCCCTTATGAGCTTTAGACAAGCAAGAAGCCTAGTTTGAAACACTTGCACATTTGGGGTTGTCCAGCTGAGGCAAGGCCTTACAGGCCTAATAAAAAGAAACTGGACTCAAGAATGGTGAGTTGTTATTTTGTTGGATACTCTGAGAGATCCAGGGGGTAAAAATTTTACGATCCCATAACTAAGTCAATTTTTGAGACAGGAACTGTTCGGTTTTTTGAGGATGTCGAGTTTGCGGGAGGAGATAAGGTTAAGGACTTTGTCTTTGAAGAGGAATATGTTGATATTCCTACAACTGTTATTGACATTGATCAAGTTCTTATTCTTGACATTGTTCAAGAAGCAGATCCAAATCAAGACAATGTCCAAAAACCTCCCATTCCAGAAATTGTTCTAGAAGAACAAACTCTACCACCTAAAGAACCTATGCCATTAAGAAGATCCACTAGAGAAAGGAGAAAGTGTGATTCCTGATGATTATATCATATTTCTCCAAAAACATGAGGTTGACATTGGAATGGTGGAAGATGATCTAATTAACTTCTGTGAAGCCATGGAAAGTTTTAAATCTCAAGAGTGGATTGATGCCATGAATGAGGAGATAAAGTACATGAAAGACAATGACATTTGGGATCTTGTCCCATTGCCTGAAGGCGAAAACCATTGGTTGCAAATGGATATTTAAGACTAAGAGGGATTCAAAGGGCGATGTTGAGAGATATAAGGTTCGTCTTATTGCAAAGGGCTTTACTCAAAAGGAAGGCATCGACTATAAAGAGACTTTCTCTCTGGTGACTCTTTCAGGACTATAATGGTATTGGTGGCACATTTTGATCTTGAGCGTCACCAGATGGATGTTAAGACTGTGTTTCTCAATGGCGACATTGATGAAACGATTTATATGGTGCAACCGGAGAATTTTGTGTCAGGAAATGCAAAGAAGATGGTTTGTAAATTAAAGAAATCCATCTATGAGCTTAAGCACGCGTCTCGTCAGTGATATTACAAATTTCATCAGGTTATCATCTCGTTCGGTTTTGAGATGAATATGGTCGATGATTGTATATACCATAAGTTTAGTGGGAGTAAGTATATTTTCCTGGTTTTGTATGTCGATGACATATTACTTGCTAGCAACAATATAGGCTTATTGCATGAAATCAAGAGATTTCTATCGAAGAAATTTGAGATGAAGGATCTTGTGGACGCCTCTTTTGTGTTAGGCATACAGATATACCGGGATCGCTCTCGGGGTATACTTGGATTATCATAAAAGAGCTACATCGAGAAGGTACTTAAAAGATTTGACATGCAAGATTGTAAACCAGGTGCCACCCCTGTTGCTAAGGGAGACAAGTTCAGTCTTAGTCAATGCCCCAAAAATGACCTTGAAGTTAAAAAGATGCAGAAGATTCCTAATGCATCAGCCATAGGGAGTCTGATGTACACTCAGGTTTGTATGCGTCCGGATATTGCGTACATTATTGGGATGCCAGGCAGGTACTTAAGTAATCCAAGGATGGATCATTAGAAAGCAGCCAAACGAGTCATACGGTATTTATAGAGAACGAAGGATTACATGCTCACATATAGAAGATCGAATCAGTTGGAGATCATTGGGTATTCAGATTCTAATTTTGCTGGGTGCCAAGACAGTCGGAGATCACATCGAGCTATATCTATCTGCTTGTTGGAGGAGCGATTTCTTGGAAAAGTGCTAAGCAGACACTAATAGCTTCCTCTACCATGGCAGCAGAGTTTATAGCATGTTATGAGGCATCCAACCATGGGATATGGCTATGAAATTTTGTCACTGGGCTGCAAATTGTGGATGGAATTGAAAGACCACTTAAGATATTTTGTGACAATAAGTCAGCAATGCTATATTTCAATAACAACAGGAACTCAACAAAGTCGAAGCATATAGACATTAAGTTCCTCGTTGTTAAAGAAAGAATACAGAGTGGTCAGGTGTCTATAGAATATATTGGGACAAACTCTATGGTTGCGGATCCATTTACCAAAGGAGTACCACCTAAGGTCTTTCATGAGCACACCGCTCAAATTGGTGTTGTATCTCTTGAGGATATATCATTTTAGTGGGAGTTTGTGTTTTGGATGCTTTTCAGTTGTAGACACATTTTATGGATAATTTATGGTTACTTTCTACATAAATAAAGTTTACAGTTTATTTTCACTTTGAATATGTTTGATTTGATCTCACTAAAGAATAAGGTTGAACCAGTAGGAAATAGACATGTTAAGATCACATTGCATGAAATTTCCTTACTACACATTCATACTTGATCCATGTCGTTCGTTATATTAATATATGTGACCATTGATGGATTTAGTTACGTTGAATGTAACGAAGACCGCTTTGATCCTATATTGATACGATTGATGGACCGGATTGATTGGAGATGTTTTTGGTAATGATAGCACAATTTATGAGCTCATAAGGTATAATTCACATTTATAAAGTTTTATATATAGCCCAAGTGGGAGATTGTTGGAATTAATTCCAATAATATGTGGCCTAATATATTAAATAAATGTGTATTAATGCTATCAAATAAGATTAATCTAATTAAAGTGATCTAATAAAGGTAAAGTTTTGGGTTTTAAAGCACCTCATAAAGTGTGGGTATAAAATTATGTGTAGAGACTTAAAGTTTAATTTCTATTTTTATAATGGGCTAAAATAAAAATAAGACAAAGTTAAAATATTGTAAATGGTTGTGGTCCCTGAGTCAGAGGGTACGTAACTTTTCTGGCATCACATCACTGGAAAAGACAGAGAGAAAACTTCCTCTCACAGAAATCATATTTTCTTGACTCAGAAGATTAAGAACCAAGAATTCAACTATTCTAATAGATTCAGGTATGTTTCTGCTATAATTCTTGATGAATTAACATGAGTTCTAGGATGTGATGATGCTTTTCATTAGTAGAGTTTTGTTCCAACAACAGCCCCTCTAACTTTGATTTTGAATTTTGAGCAAGAAAAGCTATGATCTTAAATTGGTGATTGGAATACAAAGGAATCCATCAAAGTGGCTTTATAACCTCAAAAATTCCACTGAAAAAATAAATAAATAAATAAATAAAGGGAAGAAAAGAAAAGTTAAACCTATATATATATATATATATATATCAAACGTTTTTGCTTTCAGAGACATGAACAAAGCAAGAAATATAGTATCATCACTTCTGTCGACACTTGTAGCAAAGGAGCATTTTGATTCAAGAAATTCAGTTATTCTCTCGCTTTGCAAGCAATTTTGGATCGTCCATAGTGCTGCGATTGTCTATCCTCCATTTAAAAGAAAAAAGAAAAAGAAAAAAGAAAAAACGACATCATTTGACAAGTGCAAAGCGAGATGGAAAAACCCATTGAGCCTTTTGCTTCTAACTATTTGCACGTGTCATTTAATGTGGAGAATTGCAATGGTGGCGATCAAACTCTCGCGTGCACAAATTTACAAACTAGCTAGAGAGAGAAAGAGAGAGAGATGCTTTTCTTGTTGTTCATATATAAAACCTTCTTAAGAAAAATAAAATAAGAAACACAGGTCCTTCAAGTAAATTGCTGAATCGTTTTGTTCTTTTACATCTTCATCTTTTTTGAGCATTCGTTGACCGATCAATATCATGAAGTACTTGAAACCATCAAAACCAAAAACGACACCAATTTTGAGAGATTTACATCTCCTCTGATCCATACTTAGAATATATATGTTTATATGTGAACATATATATGTAACAGCTAGAAACTAAAAAATCACTATATATATGTACTTGATTTAACATGCATATATTATATATAATATGACACATGGTGATGAATACAAAGTCTAATTAAGATCAAGGAGAATCAAATTTGTAGTGTTTATCAACCGCAACTAAGACGTCCCATGTACAACTAAGTCCCTTGGGAATGATCACTAGATCTCCTGCTCCAATTTCTACAAATTCTGGTGAGCCTTTTGGGTACACCTTAACCTTACCTTTGAGCAAATAACATGTCTCCGAAGCATCAAACGTCAGTGTGTACTTCCCCGGTGGGCATCCCCATCTATAATCAAACCACATATTTTCTATAAAAATAGAGAACATAAATAGAAACAAAATTCAAAAAAAAAAAAGAAAAAAAAAAACTTACTTGGGCCATGAGTTAATTCCCAGTTCCGATAAGCGCAAACGGGAGGGATTGCTTTCAACTAAGATATTTAGATTTGGAGATGAATTTTCTGATTGTGATGGGGTAGCCATGAGAAGGAGATAAAGAAGAAAATGAATGAGGATTAAGATGAGAAGAGGAAGAAGATATTGAAAGAGACGGGGCAGAGAGAAAGAGTTAAGGGGTAGTTGGCCAACTTCTGTGTAATATATGATGAGTCTGAGAGAGCCTTTAGCTGGGGACCGGAGAGAAGGAATCTTTCCATGAAAAAGGCCAAAATAAATTTAAGCAATGACCTAAAGTATGAACCTATAATAAATTTATATACAGTTCTCTCTCTCCGTGCCAAGAATAGCTTTTATTGCATGTGCGAATATTGACGTTTATTCGGTAAGTTTAGATCAATATAAAATCGGTCGTATATATGACTATTTAATAGAACTTGTTTAATATTTGGTGTAAGATTTTTGCTTGCGACGGCGGCTTTTGAGTAGTATTTAAAACCATATTTTAAAAGAGTTTAAATGAATTAAAATGGTTTTTAAATATTTTTAATAAGTAATAAAAACGTTATCATGAAGTTTATTAATAAAAATGTTATCATGAAGTTTATTAAAACATTGACATAAGTTTTAAAGTCTATTTTAAAAGAGCTTTTTGGAGAAGTTATATTTTGTAGCTTTTGACTGAAAACACTTCAAGAAGAGCTAAAACACTTTTAAGAGATCATCCCTACACCTGTAAAAATAGCTTTTGGATTTATGAAGCAAAAAATAGCTTGTAGGAAACGTCAAATATGAATTACCGGTTTAAAATTATGGGCCCATTTGAGATAGCTTGTGCTTTTACTTTTAAGCAATTGAAGATGAAAAGCATAAGTCAATAGTGGTTTTTAATTAGTATTTAGATAGTGCATGGAAAAGTATTTTTTTAATTTTAGAAGAGCTTTTGAACATGTTTGATTAAATAAGTCAAAAACCTTTATTGATAAAAAAATAGTATAATTCAAGGATATGGATGAAATTCTTAAGTTATTATTCTCAAATATAAGATCAAATGTGTAAATAAAAAATCTTTTTGTAATTTTTTTTTTCATAAGCATATTTGGCTTGACTTCTTCAATTAGTGCATATAAAAGTCATAAGCACTTTTCTATAAATCATCCAAATAGACTCATAAACAACTTTTAAATAGAATAACCAAAATAGCTTAAAATAAGTTATTCTTAATCTATGTGCTTTAGATTGATGGAGTATTTTTTTTTTAACATAATACAACATATAAAAGGTTTCTTAACATTTAAATATTTTGTATCTTACTAAAAATTTTGAATTCTAAAGGTGGAAATCCTTACAACCAGATTATTTTATGACTTTTTTTTCTTCAATGTTGTGATGCACGTCTGTCTGGGATCACCTTTGGTCAAAGATTGACTGTGTTGTTCTTGATAAATTTTACGTTGGCTTTACTGTTGTTGCGTTGGCTTTACTGTTGTTGCACAAATGTTTGACAGAGAATTAAAACGCAGAGGGTTAGTATTAAAATGAATCATCCGATGGTTTTTCTTATGGACTAACTAAGTGCAATGAATTAGATTTTGTCGCTAAGACTCTTAACGCACAAGGTATTACATAGAACATTTCTATGTACTTATTATCACAAGCAGAGTTAAAACCAAAACACTGCCTAATTTGAGAACATGAGAGTATAACATATTTGTACTTTACATTATAATATGTAAAAATTGTAATGTAAAATTTTACACTGTAGATAGTTGGAATGATTTTACTAAACAAAGCTTTAAGTTGACATAACTACATGCCACAAATATTTTTCTTTAAATTAAAAAGAGTGAAAACCATATTATATTTAGAATCTCATTAACAAAATTAGTGATCGATAAATACCAAGGGCCTAGTGGAAAGCATTGTAAGAGTACATTTTGGTATCTGATAAACTTCAAAAGACTTTTACTAATTAACTGCAAATTAAGGTCATAGAAAAACAATATTCTACTAATTATATATGTATTTAGGGCTCGTTTAGCACATCGTATTGTATTGTATTACATTGCACTTTATATATATAATACAATATAATACAATGCATGCAATAATAGCAATTTAAAAGTGATTGTTTTATTTGATTTATTACCAATTTTCAAATTAGTAACTTTGTATTATATCCACAATAACAAAGATGATCGTAATTTCTATATGAAAAAATTACATAAAAATATTTTATAATCACTAGCAATTACACAGAGTCGCAGTATTACAGTAGATCAGTTAACAAAATTATAAATTTTTTATATTATGGTAGCAAAAATGGCATTAAATAAAGTAAACAATAGGCTATTAAAAAGGGTAATTTTGAAAGAGAAAATTTTAATTGATTCAATTTTATAATGGAATGATTCACTTTAAAAATGATTATTCAACAATTTTGGTTGATAGAAATTGCTATTACTAAGTTTTTTTTCCAATCAAACATAAATATAACTGAAATTTAGGAACTGTTATTTTATTTCAATAGTCATTCATTGAAACCAAACCTACTTTAAATGTTTTCATTAGTTAACTTTATAGTACTGTCTACACTATTTTACAAAATATTACATTTTTCACAAGTCGTTCTTAGATACAAGGGTATTCCTATATATATTATTGAAATCTCAAGGAAAAGGCCTTAGCGATTAACTGAGACATTGAAAAAAGAAGATTAGATAAAAGAAATAAATGTTGTTTTTGGTGAAAAAGTTTGCTGTCATTATAAAAATAAAACATGTCCTATATTTATGAAATGTTGAATTTTAATAGCATTAAAGAAAAAATAATACCTCGCCGTCGTGTTACAGGACGTGTCTTTTGTCTCTCTTTTGTATTTACGACTTCTAAATATATAGCGCATTTATATTTATAAAACCATCTGTTGTACGTGATCAACTATCAGCCTTTATCAAACGAATTAACATAATCAAATAATTACAATTTGTTCCATTTTAGACTCGGTAGAAGCTTTCTGTTATTATAGTATTTTCAATCAAAGTTATTCTCCTAGCTAATTATATTATCCTTCCTGTGCTTCATTTGTTATTAAAGAATAATGCCGTGTGATCATGGCTGTTTTGTCTGGTTCAAATTCATGACATGATTTAAGAAAGCGATGTTAATATTCCAACGACAAATAATTGACATCGCCACTTTGGCATACCATTGGCAAGTACAAAATAAGATACAGCTGTTGGAATTAACTCCAATAATTTGTGGGCTAATATATTAAATAAATATATATTAATGCTGTCAAATAAGATTAACCTAATTAAAGTGATCTAATAAAGTGTAAAGTTTTGGGTTTTAAAGCATCTCATAAACTGTGGGTATAAAATTATGTATAAAAACCTAAAGTTTAATTTCTATTTTTATGATGCGCCAAAATAGAAATAAGACAAAGTTAAAATATTATAAATGGTTGTGGTCCCTGAGTCAGAGGGTACGTAACTTTTTGGCATCCCATCACTGGAAAAGACAGAGAGAAAACTTCTTCTCACAGAAATCATACTTTCTTGACTCAGAAGATCAAGAACCAAGCATTCAACCGTTCTAATGGATTCATGTATGCTTTCACTATAATTCTTGATGAATTAACATCAATTCTAGGATTTGATGATGGTTTTCATCAGTAGAGTTTTGTTCCAACAAGTGGCATCGGAGCCTCCTCATGTTGAATTATTGAGAAATATTTTCTCAAAATTTTCCGTTTATTCATAAGTATATGAATTTATAGTATGCAATCTGGTTGCTATATGACTGTTTAATATGTACATAAAGGATTGGTTTTCGTTGCAGTCACAAACAATTTGGTTTTATATATGTGTATACAATTTTGTTGTTGTTAATATGGAACTGTTATTTGGTTTTATGGATTCAATTTTAATTTCCAAAAAAAAAAAAAAGTCACGACCAATTCGATATGCATATACGATTTCATAGAAATCGTTTTCAAAGGCATTAAGTAACCCTTTGGATTACCGGTGACAATCTCACTGCCGCCGACAAGGAACTCCGGCCGAGACCATCAGGCCTCACTGGAGAGGTAGAGTCGCAACCTCTGACCGCGGCGGCAAATGAAAAACAACGGCCTATAGCCAGCAGGCGCATAAGGAGAAAGAAAAAAAAAAGGTGCATGCTAGGATTTTGTCGGTGGCCGGCTGTTCCACTGCCGGCTTTGGCGCTCTCTAGGCGCTGCCGACAAGCAGCGTCTGCGAGCAGAGCCGCAGCGCACGCTGTGGAGGAGACCCATTGGCTGCCGCCTGAAGACGCTTCCAGGGGTCGTGAGCCCTGGGCATGAGGCTTGTTCTGGGCTTCGGCCCAAAACTTGCAGCTGATTTACACGGGCCAAAGAGGCCCGTAATCTGATGAAACCTACGGGCTCAACCCCTAGGTGACTAGGCACCAAAAAAAAGAAAGGGTTGCATTTACACGGGCCCAAGAAGCCTGTGACTGGCTAGACACCTAGGGGCTCAACCCCTAGGTGACCCAAATTAAAAAAAAAGGGCCTGGGTCATTTTTTTATTTTATTTTGGGTTGGATTTTATATTGTGTCATAAGTTAATGGGTTGGTTTTGGGTAAAGAACTAGATAAGGGGTAACCCGACCCGTATAGTACCCGACCTAGTTTGACTTTTATGGTCTAACTTTGACTTTGACCTTGACCGTTGACTTTGTTATTGACCCAAAAAAATTATTTATTTATTTATTTTAATTTTGGTTATTTTTTGTGCAATTTTAAATTCAAATATTGGTATTTTATATGTATTTTGAAATGAATTAATTGAAACAACAAGTCACCAAAGTGACCTCTCTTGTGGAAATTAATTTATTTTAAAATATAAATAGTTATGTTCATGCAACTTATGTGAATATTGACCGGCCCAAAGGAAGGTTAATATTTGACAGAATTGCATGTACACCTGTGGTAATAAACATGTGATGATTATTTGGTTTTACATATGAATAATAAATCGGCTCAAAGGAAGATTTATTGTTTGACATGTACTTATTGTCAATGTTTGATTACTATACCAAGAGTACGACTTACAAGTTAATATTTCTAACCAAAGACTAAATATTAATGTTGTGCTAGGTATCTTGTGATGGGCCCTACCATTATTTGAATTTATTTAAGTATGATATGAAACTTATGTGAGCTTCTTGTTTTGTTGTTTTGTTTTTTGTTCAATTGCAAGTTCTGCTTCTAATATTTCTACTAGCATCAATTCAATTCCCATGCTTAATGGCACAAACCTCAAGGCATGGCAAGAGAACATTATGATTGTTCTCGGAGTCATGGACTTAGACATTGTGTTGAGGGTTGAACGACCTCCTGACCTTACAGATAACAGTTCCTCTGATGATAAGAGGGACATGGAAATGTGGGATCGTTCGAATCGTATAAGTCTAATGATCACGAAGCGTGCTATTCCAGAAACTTTCAGGGGCACTATGTCTAAAAAGATTACTACAGCCAAAGGTTTTCTTGAGGAAATTGAGAAGAGATTTGCCAAGAACGAAAAGGCTGAAACAAGTACGCTTTTGGCAAACCTTATTTCAATGAGGTATAAAGGAAAATAAAACATAAGAGAGTACATCATGGAGATGTCTCATCTTGCTTCGAAACTAAAGGCACTTAAGTTGGAGCTGTCTGAGGACTTACTTGTGCATTTAGTTTTGATATCCCTTCCTGCACAGTTCAGTCAAATTAAGGTGAGCTACAACTATCAAAAGGACAAATGTTCTTTTAAAGAGCTCATCTCTTATTGTGTGTAAGAAGAGGAAAGACTAAAGCAAGAGAAGGCAGAAAGTGCTCATTTGGCTACAACCTCTAAGGACAAGAAAAAGAAAAGGAAGAAAGGTAAGGAAGCTGCAGGTGCGGCACCACAGAAGAAACAACAGAAGGGACAAGGTGATGAATTTTCCTGTTTCTTTTGTGGAGGTAAGGGACATAAGAAGAAGCAGTGTACCAATTATCACGCATGGCGTGCAAAGAAAGGTACGCTTTTTAATCTAGTTTGTTCTGAGGTTAATTTAACTTTGGTACTAAGACACACTTAGTGGATAGATTCCAGTGCTACTACTCATATAAGTGTGTTTATGCATGCCTGAGCTACCGAAAGTCAAGTGATGGTGAAAGATACATCTATGTAGGCGATGGCAATTCAGTGGTAGTTGAGGCAATAGGAACATTTAGGTTATTATTAAGGACTGGATTTTATTTGGATTTGAATGAGACTTATGTTGTATGGTCGTTTAGATAGAATTTGGTTTCTGTTTCTGTATTGGACAAATTTGGTTATTCTTGTTCATTTGAAAATAGTAAATTTAGTCTTTTTCAAAATTCAAAAGTTATTGGTTCTCGTTCTTTATCTGTTTATGATAACCTTTATTTACTTGATACAGTTGTCTCATTTAATCAAACCTTGCATACAAGTACATGTGGTGTAAAGCAAAAATTAACCAATTAGAATTTCGCTTCATTATGGCACAAGAGATTAGGTCACATCTCCAAGCGGAGAATTGAGAGACTTGTGTCTAACGGAATTCTTGATCCCTTTGATTTTATAAATTTTGAAATTTGTGTTAATTGCATGAAGGGGAAACAGACAAACATAAAGAGATTATGTGCCAATAGGACTTTAGACCTCTTCGAAGTAATTCATACAGATATTTATGGGCCATTCCCTATGGCTTCTTCGAATGATCAACAATATTTTATTACGTTCATAGACAATTTCACACGATATGGCTACCTGTATCTCATTCATGAGAAGTCCCAGTCGCTGGATATGTTCAAGAATTATAAGGCTGAAGTTGAGAACCAACTCAGCAAAAGAATTAAAAGCATTAGATTTGACTGTGCTAGAGAATACTATGGCAGATATGACGGATCAGGTGAACAACGTCCAAGACCATTTGCTAAGTTCCTAGAGGAGTGCGGTATCGTCCCATAGTACACCATGCCGAGATCACCTAGCATGAATGGTGTTGCTGAGAGGCGAAATAGAACGCTTAAGAACATGGTGAGGAGTATAATTAGTCACTCTACGTTGCTAGAATCTCTTTGGGGAGAAGCCTTAAAGACTGCAGCTTACATACTCAATAGAGTTCTAACTAAAGCAACTGCCAAAACCCCTTATGAGCTTTGGACAAGCAAGAAGAATAGTTTGAAACACTTGCGCATTTAGGGTTGTCCAGCTGAGGCAAGGCCTTATAGGCCTAATAAAAAGAAACTAGACTCAAAAACGGTGAGTTGTTATTTTGTTGGATACTCTAAGAGATCCAAGGGGTACAAATTTTATGATCCTATAACTACGTCAATTTTCGAGACAGGAACTGCTCGGTTTTTTAAGGATGTCGAGTTTGCGGGAGGAGATAAGGTTAAGGACTTTGTCTTTGAAGAGGAATATGTTGATATTCCTACAACTGCTATTGACATTGATCAAGTTCCTATTCTTTACATTATTCAAGAAGCATATCCAAATCAAGACAATGTCCAAAAAAATCTGATTCTAGAAATTGTTCCAGAAGAACAAACTCTACCACCTAAAGAACCTATGCCATTAAGAAGATCCACTAGAGAAAGGAGAAGTGCGATTCCTGATGATTATATCATATTTCTCTAAGAACATGAGGTTGAAATTGGAATGGTGGAAGATGATCTAATCAACTTCCGTCAAGCCATGGAAATTTCTAAATCTCAAGAGTGGATTGATGCCATGAATGAGGAGATAAAGTCCATGAAAGACAATGATGTTTGGGATCTTGTCCCATTGCCTGAAGGCGAAAACCATTGGTTGCAAATGGATATTTAAGACTAAGAGGGATTCAAAGGGCGATGTGGAGAGATATAAGGCTCGTCTTATTGCAAAGGGCTTTACTCAAAAAGAAGGCATCGACTATAAAGAGACTTTCTCTCCGGTTTCTTCGAAAGACTCTTTCAGGACTATAATGGTATTGGTGGCACATTTTGATCTTGAGCTTCACCAGATGGATGTTAAGACTGTCATTCTCAATGACGACATTGATGAAACGATTTATATGGTGCAACCGGAGAATTTTGTGTCAGGAAATGCAAAGAAGATAGTTTGCAAATTAAAGAAATCCATTTATGAGCTTAAGCACGAATCTCGTCAGTGGTATTACAATTTTCATCAGGTTATCATCTCGTTCGGTTTTGAGATGAATATGGTCGATGATTGTATATACCATAAGTTCAGTGGGAGTGAGTATATTTTCTTGGTTTTGTATGTCAATGACATATTACTTGCCAGCAACGATATAGGCTTATTACATGAAATCAAGAGATTTCTATCAAAGAAATTTGAGATGAAGGATCTTGGGGACGCCTCCTTTGTGTTAGGCATACAGACACACCGGGATTGCTCTCAGGGTATACTTGAATTATCATAAAAGAGCTATATCGAGAAGGAACTTAAGAGATTTGACATGCAAGATTGTAAACCAGGTTCCACCCCTGTTGCTAAGAGAGATAAGTTCAGTCTCAGTCAATGCCTCAAAAATGACCTCAAAGTTAAAAAGATGCAGAAGATTCCTATTGCATCAGCCATAGGGAGTCTGGTGTATACTCAGGTTTGCATGCGTCCGGATATTACGTACATTATTGGGATGCTAGGCAGGTACTTAAGTAATCCAAGGATAGATCATTAGAAAGCAGCCAAAAGAGTCATGCGGTATTTACAGAGAACAAAGGATTACATGCTCACATATAGAAGATCGAATCAATTGGAGATCAGTGGGTATTCAGATTCTAATTTTGCTGGGTGCTAAGACAGTCGGAGATCACATCAAGCTATATTTACCTGCTTGCTGGAGGAGCTATTTCTTGGAAAAGTGCTAAGCAAACACTAATAACTTCCTCCACCATGGCAGTAGAGTTTATAGCATGTTATGAGGCATCCAACCATGGGATATGGCTATGAAATTTTGTCACTGGGCTGCGAATTGTGGATGGAATTGAAAGACCATTAAGATATTTTGTGACAATAAGTTAGCAGTGATATATTCCAATAACAACAGGAACTCAACAAAGTCGAAGCATATAGACATTAAGTTCCTCATTGTTAAAGAAAGAGTACAGAGTGGTCAGGTGTCTATAGAGCATATTGGGACAAACTCTATGGTTGCGGATTCATTTACCAAAGGAGTACCACCCAAGGTCTTTCATGAGCACACCGCTCAAATTGGTGTTGTATCTCTTGAGGATATGTCATTTTTGTTGGAGTTTGTATTTTGGATGATTTTCAGTTGTAGACACATTTTATGGGTAATTTATGGTTACTTTCTACAGAAATAAAGTTTACAGTTTATTTTCATTCTGAATATGTTTGATTTGATCTCACTAAAGAATAAGGTTGGACCAGTAGGAAATAGGCATGTTAAGATCACATTGCATGAAATTTCCTTACTACACATTCATACTTGATCCATGTCGTTCGTTATATTAATATATGTGACCATTGATGGGTTTAGTTATGTTGAATGTAACGAAGACCGCTTTGATCCTATATTGATATGATTGATGGACCGGATTGATTGGAGATGTTTTTGGTAATGATAGCACAATTTATGAGCTCATAAGGTATAATTCACATTTATAAAGTTTCATATATAGCCCAAGTGGGAGATTATTGAAATTCATTCCAATAATCTGTGGGCTAATATATTAAATAAATGTGTATTAATGCTATCAAATAAGATTAATCTAATTAAAGTGATCTAATAAAGGTAAAGTTTTGGGTTTTAAAGCATCTCATAAAGTGTGGGTATAAAATGATGTGTAGAGACCTAAAGTTTAATCTCTATTTTTATAATGGGCCAAAATAGAAATAAAACAAAGTTAAAATATTATAAATGGTTGTGGTCCATGAGTCAGAGGGTACGTAACTTTTCTGGCATCCCATCACTGGAAAAGACAGAGAAAACTTCCTCTTACAGAAATCATACTTTCTTGACTCAAAAGATCAAAAACCAAGAATTCGACCGTTCTAATAGATTCAGGTATGCTTCCGCTATAATTCTTGATGAATTAACATGAGTTCTAAGATGTGATGATGGTTTTCATCAGTAGAGTTTTGTTCCAACAGCAGCCCCTCTAACTTTGATTTTGAATTTTGGGCAAGAAAAGCTGTGATCTTAAATTGGTGATTGGAATACAAAGGAATCCATCAAAGTGGCTTTATAACCTCAAAAATTCCACTGAAAAAAGAAATAAATAAATAAATAGGAAGAAAAGAAAAGTTAAACCTATATATGTGTATATATATATGCATATATATATATATATATATCACGTTTTTGCTTTCAGAGACATGAACAAAGCAAGAAATATAGTATCATCACTTCTGTCGACACTTGTAGCAAAGGAGCATTTTGATTCAAGAAATTCAGTTATTCTCTCGGTTTGCAAGCAATTTTGGATCGTCCATAGTGTTGCGATTGTCTATCCTCCATTTAAAAGAAAAAAAAAAAGAAAAAGAAAAAAGAAAAAAGAAAAAACGACATCATTTGACAAGTGCAAAGTGAAATGGAAAAACCCACTTAGCTTTTTGCTTCTAACTATTTGCACGTGTCATTTAATGTGGAGAATTACAATGGTGGCGATCAAACTCTCGCGTGCACAAATTTACAAACTAGCTAGAGAGAGAAAGAGCGAGAGATGCTTTTCTTGTTGTTCATATAAAAAACCTTCTTAAGAAAAATAAAATAAGAAACGCATGTCCTGCAAGTAAATTGCTGAATCGTTTTGTTCTTTTACATCTTCATCTTTTTTCAGCATTCGTTGACCGATCAATATCATGAAGTACTTGAAACCATCAAAACCAAAAACGACACCAATTTTGAGAGATTTACATCTCCTCTGATCCATACTTAGAATATGTATATTTATATGTGAACATATATATGTAACAGCTAGAAACTAAAAAATCACTATATATATGTACTTGATTTAACATGCATATATTATATATAATATGACACATGGTGATGAATACTAAGTCTAATTAACATCAAGGAGAATCAAATTTGTAGTGTTTATCAACCGCAACTAAGACGTCCCATGTACAACTAAGTCCCTTGGGAATGATCACTAGATCTTCTCCTCCAATTTCTACAAATTCTGGTGAGCCTTTTGGGTACACCTTAACCTTACCTTTGAGCAAATAACATGTCTCCGAAGCATCAAACGTCAGTGTGTACTGTTGGATCAAAATCCAATTATGGGCCAATATATTAAATAAATGTGAATTAAAGGATATCAATAAGGTTGCCTAATTAAAAGTGATCAATTTGGGTTTTAGGCTTTTAATGCGTCATTAAGTATGGGCCTCTTATGTGTAGGGACCAAAATTATAATTACTAATTTTATGATGGACTAAATTGGTAATTAAGGATAATTGCTAGGGTTTAGCAATTATATAAAGGGCTTGTGGTCCCCAAGTCAGTACGTACATTATTTTTCTGTTACCCATCTACAGAGAGATTACAGAGCATTCTGATAAGGAGGATTTACGTACCAGACTTAGAAGATCCTCAACCAAAAGACTCAAGAATCACATTCTATCAATGGATTCAGGTTAGCTTCCGCATCTTATTAATATTCTTGATGATTTGACATGAACGATCCTGGGTGATGATGGTTTTCATCACAATTTTATTCTAACAAGTGGTATCTAGAGCCTATTCATGTTGAATCATTGAGAATCAATAATTTTCTATATGTGATTCTCATTAAAAATTCTCAAATTTAACAATCTATGGTTCTATAAAATTGTTAAATTTGAGAACAATTGTTTAAATTTCTGGTTGAATACAATTCGGTTTCTTTATGTTCAATCGTTTTCAACCTCTGTTGTCGAGAAAAGACGAGAAAAGGGAATAGAATTTAAAGTAAAATAAAAAAAGTTATGTAATACATTAAGTTTTTGTTGGGTTTCTGGTTCGGGAATTAGGAAAGCCGGTGGCATCATTACCGTCGTCGGCGTAGCACTCCGTGTGCGACTGTGAGGTTGCACCGGAAAGACAGCGCTGCGGCGGAGCAAGAAAGTAGCGGCCACAGAGGCCGCCGCATAAAAAAAAAATATTTTGAAAGGGCTTTTACCGGCGGCTGGCCCCATGACTGTCGGCGTCGGCCTTGTCTGGGCGCGACCTGATGAGAAGCTGCTGCCGTTTGGTCGCAGCACAGGGGCGGCGGCCGTTAGGCCGCCCGTCATCTTCACCCAGGGGTCGAAAGACCCCTAGGGTTGCTTGGGTTAAGGTCTGGGCTTTGGCCCAGACCTGAAGTTTTTTTTACACGGGCCCGAGCGGGCCCGTGATCAGATCGAACCTAGGGACTCAACCCCTGGGTTACCGCAAAAAAAAAAAAGGGATACATGGGCCGGGCCCGTGACTAGACATTCATACATAGGCTAGGCCCGTGACCGGTAAGTCCCCAGGGGTTCAACCCCTGGGTGACCCCAAAAAAAAAAAAAGGAAATAAAGGGGGGCTGGGTTAGGATCCGGGTAAGGTTCTCCTGACCTAGTCCAGCCCCGACCCTGTCAATATTGACCTTGACCAAAAAATTTTATTTTTATTTTTATTTTTTAAAATTTTGGTCATTTTTGGGTGCAATTTTAAATTCAAATATTCATATTTTATATATATTTTGAGATGAATTAATTGAAGCAACATGTCACCAAAGTGGCCTATCTTATGGAAATTAATTTGTTTTGAAATATAAAAGGTTGTGTTTATGTAACTTATGTGAATATTGACCGGCCCAAAGGAAGGCAATATTTGACAGAATTGCATGTACACCTGTGGTGATAAACACGTGATGATTATTCAGTTTTACATGTAAGCAATAAATCAGCCCAAAGGAAGATTTATTGTTTGACATGTTCTTATTGTCAGTGTTTGATTACTACACCAAGATATCACTTACAAGTTAATATTTCTGTCCAAAGACTAAATATTAATGGAGTGCCCGATATCTTGAGATGGGTTTACCTTTATTTGGATTTATTATTGTTATTATGGATTCTTATGTGAGCTTGTTTTGATTTTGTTTATTTTGTTATCTGTTTTAGCTACTAGTTCTGCCTCTAATATTACTGCCAACATCAATTCAATCCTATGCTGAATGGTAGCAACTTCAAATCATGGCAAGAGAACCTCCTAATAGTTCTCGAAGTCATGGATCTCGACCTTGCGTTAAGGGTTCCTTCTCCCGCACCTCTTACAGATAAAAGTTCCTTTGATCAAAAGAAGGACATGGAAAGGTGGGAGAAGTCAAATCGCATGTGTATGATGATCATGAAGAAGGCCATTCCAGAAGCATTCAGGGGCACTATATCGGAAACAATAAAGACAGCCAAAGAGTTCCTTGAGGACATGAGAAGAGATTTGCCAAAAATAAAAAGGCTGAAACAAGTACACTTTTGACAAACCTCATCTCAATGAGATACAAAAGTAAAGGGAACATTAGGGAGTACATCATGGAGATGTCTCATCTTGCTTCAAATTTAAGAGCACTTAAGCTTGACCTTTCTGAGGACTTGCTAGTGCATTTGGTTCTTATATCTCTTCCTGCACATTTCAGTCAGTTTAAGGTGAGCTACAACTGCCAAAAGGAGACTTGGTCTCTTAATGAGCTCATCTCACATTGTGTGCAAGAAGAGGAAAGGTTGAAGCAAGAAAAGACAGAAAGTGCTCACTTGGCTAATACTTCCAAGGACAAAGGGAAGAAAAGGAAGAAGGATAAGGAAGCTGCAGTTACGGCACCTCAAAAGAAGCAACAAAAGAGACCGGTTGATCCAGAAGGTACGGATGCCTGAGATGCCGAAAGCCAAATGATGGTGAAAGATACATCTACGTGGGCGATGGCAAGAAAGTTGAAGTTGAAGCAATAGGAAAATTTAGATTATTGTTAAAGATTGGATTTTATTTGGATCTTGATGAAATATTTATTGTACCATCTTTTAGACAGAATTTGATTTCTATTTCAGCTTTGGACAAATCTGGTTATTCTTGGTCATTTGGAAATGAAAAATTTAGTTTGTTTCATGATTCAAAATTAGTTGGTTCCGGTTCTTTATTAGGTTACGATAATCTTTATTTACTTGATACAATTGCTTCATTTAATGAATCATTGCAATTAAGTACACGAGGTATAAAGAGAAAATTAACTAATGAGAATTCAGCTGCGTTATGGCACAAGAGATTGGGTCATATCTCCAGAAGGAGAATAGAGAAACTTGTGTCAGACGAAATTCTCGACCCCTTAGAATTTACAGATTTTGATATTTGTGTTAACTGTATTAAGGGGAAACAATCCAATAAAAGGAGATTTGAAGCCAACAGGACTTTGGACGTCTTAGAACTTATACATACAGACATTTGTGGGCCATTCCCTACGGCTTCTTGGAATGGTCAACAATATTTTATAACGTTCATAGACGATTTTTCCAGATATGGCTACATATATCTCATTCATGAAAAGTCACAGTCGCTGAATGTGTTCAAAAATTATAAGGCTGAAGTTGAAAATCAACTCAGCAAAAGGATTAAAAGCGTCAGATCTGACCGTGATGGTGAATACTATGGTAGATATGATGGTTCAGGTGAACAACATCCGGGACCGTTTGCTAAGTTCCTAGAGGAAAGCGGTATCGTCCCACAGTACACTATGCCGGGTTCGCCCACTATGAATGGTGTTCCTGAAAGACGAAACAGAACGCTTAAGGACATAGTGAGGAGTATGATTTCTCATTCTACCTTACCAGAATCACTCTGGGGAGAAGCACTTAAGACTGCAGCGTATATCCTTAAGAGGGTTCCAACTAAAGCAACTACCAAAACCCCTTACGAACTTTGGACGGGCAAGAAGCCTAGTCTAAAGCATTTGCATGTTTGGGGATGTCCAGCTGAGGCAAGGCCTTATAGGCCTAATGAAAAGAAACTGGACTCAAGGACGGTTAGTTGTTATTTTATTGGATACTCTGAAAGATCTAGGGGGTACAAGTTTTATGATCCCACGACCAAATTGATATTTGAGACGGGAAATGCCAGGTTCTTTGAGGATGTCGAGTTTGCAGGGGGAGATATGGTTAGGGACTTTGTCTTTGAAGAGGAACATGTTGATATTCCCACAGCTGTTATTGACATTGATCAGGTTTCTACTCCTGACATCGTTCAAGAAGCAGACCCAAATCAAGACAATGTCGGAGAACCTCCCATTCCAGAAATTGTTCCAGAAGAACAAACTCAACCACCTCAAGAACCTATGCCATGAAGGAGATCCACTAGAGAAAGGAGAAGTGCGGTGCCAGATGATTACATTGTATTTCTCCAAGAACATGAGTATGACATTGGTATGGTGGAAGATGATCCAATCAACTTCCGTCAAGCCATGGAAAGTTCTAGATCTCAAGAGTGGATTGATGCCATGAATGAAGAGATAAAGTCTATGAAAGACAATGACGTTTGGGATCTTGTCTCATTTCCTGAAGGTGCGAAACCCATTGGTTACAAATGGATATTTAAGACCAAAAGGGATTCAAAAGGCAATGTGGAGAGGTATAAGGCTCGTCTTGTCGCTAAAGGCTTTACACAGAAAGAAGGCATTGATTATAAAGAGACTTTCTCTCCGGTTTCTTCGAAAGACTCTTTTAGGATTATAATGGCATTAGTGGCACATTTTGATCTTGAGCTTTATCAGATGGATGTTAAGACTGCGTTCCTCAATGGTGACATTGATGAAACAATCTATATGGTGCAACCAGAAAACTTTGTGTCAGGAGATGCAAAGAAGATGGTTTGCAAATTAAAGAAATCTATCTATGGGCTCAAGCAAGCTTCTCGTCAATGGTATTACAAATTTCATCAGGTTATCATCTCGTTCGGTTTTGAGATGAATTTGGTTGATGATTGTATATACCACAAATTCAGTGAGAGTAAGTATATTTTCCTAGTTTTATATGTCGATGACATTTTGCTTGCCAGCAACAATATAGGCTTGTTGCACGAAACCAAGAGATTTCTATCAAAGAAATTTGAGATGAAAGATCTTGGTGACACCTCTTTTGTGTTGGGTATACAGATACACTGGGATCGCTCTCGGGGTATTTTAGGATTATCACAAAAGGGCTATATCGAAAAGATTCTTAAGAAATATGGCATGCAGGACTGTAAACCAGGTGATACCCCTGTGGCTAAGGGAGACAAGTTTAGTCTCAATCAATGCCCCAAGAATAATTTTGAGGTTAAGGAAATGCATAAGATTCCTTATGCGTCAGTAGTAGGGAGTCTAATGTATGCTCAGGTTTGTACGCGTCCGGATATTACGTACGTTACAGGGATGTTGGGCAGGTACTTAAGCAATCCTGGAAAGGATCACTGGGTAGCAGCCAAACGAGTCTTGAGGTATTTTTAGAGAACAAAGGATTACATGC
Source organism: Artocarpus heterophyllus (assembly GCA_025403435.1). Classification (NCBI taxonomy): domain Eukaryota; kingdom Viridiplantae; phylum Streptophyta; class Magnoliopsida; order Rosales; family Moraceae; genus Artocarpus; species Artocarpus heterophyllus. The sequence continues at coordinate 3,475,184 of CM046338.1, read as the reverse complement.
TCACATATCGGAGGTCAGAACAGCTTGAGATCATTGGGTATACTGACTCTGATTTTACTGGATGCCAAGATAGTATGAAATCTACCTCGGGCTATGTCTACCTTATGGCTGGAGGTTTTGTCTCTTGGAAGAGTGCTAAACAGTCTCTTATAGCATCTTCTACAATGGCGGCAGAGTTCATAGCGTGTTATGAGGCATCCAATCATGGAATATGGCTGCGAAATTTTATCATGGGGCTGCGTATTGTGGACAGTATTCAAAGACCACTCAAGATATTTTGTGACAATAAGTGAGCAGTTTTGTATTCCAACAACAACAGGAGCTTGACGAAGTCAAAGCATATAGAGATCAAGTTCCTAGTTGTGAAAGAAAGAGTTCAGAGTGGACAGTTGTCTATAGAGCACATCGGCACAAACTCCATGATTGCGGATCCGCTTACTAAAGGATTGCCACCCAAAATGTTTCATGAGCACACTGCTCGTATGGGTGTCATATCATTTCAGGATATTTAGTTTTAGTGGGAGTTTATAATTTTAAATGCTCTTATGATATAGACATTTTTCAGTTATTTCAGTTTATGGATATTTTGAGGTTATTTTCTGCAGAAATAAAGTTTTCAGTTTATTCACACTCTGATTTTGGTATGGTTTGATCTCACTAAAGTTTTCAGGTGGACCAGTTGGAAATAGGCATGTTAAGATCACATTGCATGAAATTTCCATGCTACACATCCATGCTTGATCTTGTCATTAGTTGTATTCGTATATGTGATCATTGATGGGTCTAGTTACGACATATGTGACGAAGGTTGCTTTGGTCCTATATTGATATGGTTAATGGACAAGATTGTTGAGGTGCATAAGGTTTTGATAGCAAAATTCATGAGCTCATAAGGTATAATTCACATTTATAAAGTTTCATATATAGCCCAAGTGGGAGATTGTTGGATCAAAATCCAATTATAGGCCAATATATTAAATAAATGTGAATTAAAGGCTATCAATAAGGTTGCCCAATTAAAAGTGATCAATTTGGGTTTTGGGCTTTTAATGCATCATTAAGTATGGGCCTCCTATGTGTAGAGACCAAAATTATAATTACTAATTTTATGATGGGCTAAATTGGTAATTAAGGATAATTGCTAGGGTTTAACAATTATATAAAGGGTTTGTGGTCCCCAAGTCAGTACGTACATTATTTTTCTGTTACCCATCTACAGAGAGATTACAGAGCATTCTGATAAGGAGGATTTACGTACCAGACTTGGAAGATCCTCAACTAAAAGACTCAAGAATCACATTCTATCAATTGATTCAGGTTAGCTTCCGCATCTTATTAATATTCTTGATGATTTGACATGAACGATCCTGGGTGATAATGGTTTTCATCACAATTTATTTTATTGTAACATGTACTTCCCCGGTGGGCATCCCCATCTATAATCAAACCACATATTTTCTATAAAAATAGAGAACATAAATAGAAACAAAATTCAAAAAAAAAAAGAAAAAAAAAACTTACTTGGGCCATGAGTTAATTCCCAGTTCCGATAAGCGCAAACGGGAGGGATTGCTTTCAACTAAGATATTTAGATTTGGAGATGAATTTTCTGATTGTGATGGGGTAGCCATGAGAAGGAGATAAAGAAGAAAATGAATGAGGATTAAGATGAGAAGAGGAAGAAGATATTGAAAGAGACGAGGCAGAGAGAAAGAGCTAAGGGGTAGTTGGCCAACTTCTGTGTAATATGTGAATAGTCTGAGTGAGCCTTTAGCTGGGGACCGGAGAGAAGGAATCTTTCCATGAAAAAGGCCAAAATAAATTTAAGCAATGACCTAAAGTATGAACCTATAATAAATTTATATACCGTTCTCTCTCACCGTACCAAGAATAGCTTTTGTTGCATTTGCGAATATTGACGTTTATTCGGTAAGTTTAGGTCTATATAGAATCGGTCGTATATATAACTATTTAATAGAACTTGTTTAATTTTTGGTGCAAGGTTTTTCTTGTGTTTTTAGTTAGTAGAAGAAGGGCAACAAAAGAGACGGCTTTAGAACCATATTTTTAAAATAGTTTAAATGAATTATAATAGTTTTAAAATTTTTAATAAGTAATAAAAATGTTATCATGAAGTTTATTAAAACATTGACATAAGTTTTAAAGTCTATTTTAAAAGAGCTTTTCGGAGAAACTATATTTTGTAGCTTTTGATTGAAAACACTCCAAGAAGAGCTAAAACACTTTTAAGATATCCCAGACACTTTAAAAAATAGCTTTTGCATTCAAGATGCAAAAAACAACTTGTAGGAAACCTCAAATATGAATTAACGATTTGAAACTATGGGCCCGATTGGGATAGTTTGTGCTTTTACTTTTAAGCAGTAGAATATGAGAAGCATAAGTTAGGGTTTTTAATTAGTACTTGGATAGTGCATGGAAAAGTGATTTTTAATTTTAGAGAAGCTTTTGAATCTGTTTGGTTAAATAAGTTAAAAACCTCTATTAATATAAAAAATAGTATAATTCAAGGATATAAATAGAATTTTTAATTTGTTATTCTTAAATATAAGGTCAAAATAGTAAATAAAAAAGCTTTTTGTATGTGTTTTTTCATAAGCACCTTTGGCTTGACTTCCTCAATAAATGCTTCTAAAAACCATAAGCATTTTTCTATAAATCATCCAAACAGACTCATAGACAGTTTTTGGATATAATAAACCAAAATAGCTGAAAATAAGTTATTCTTAATCTATGTGCTTTAGATTGCTGAAGTATTTTTTTTTTTTTACATAATATAACATATAAAAGGTTTCTTAAATAAATATTTTGTATCTTACTAAAAATTTTGAATTTTAAAGGTGGAAATCCTTACGACGAGATTATTTTATGACCTTTTTTTTTCCTTCAATGTTGTGATGCATGTTTGTCAGGGATTACCTTTGGTCAAAGATTGACTTTGTGGTGCATGATAAATTTTATATTGGCTTTACCGTTGTTGCACAAATGTTTGACAGAGAATTAAAACGCAGAGGGTTAGTATTAAAATGAATCATCCGATGGTTTGTCTTATGCACTAAGTGCAATGAATTAGATTTTGTCGCTAAGACTCTAACGCTTTAACGACCCGTGAAAAGGGGGATCGTTAGATTAAAATAAAATTAATTAAACAAAATAAATCAATGTAAAGTAAGTAAACGTAAATTTAATTGTTTAGTTAAAATTTTATCGACAGTTACCATTATATGTACGCTTACCACGAAAATATGTAGATAATTAAACTAGAATAATAATAATAATACAAGAGTACTGAAAGTCATTGTCTTCAACATAAATTATACTATGTATCTAACATAGACGACATCGACTTCGGGACAAGTCGTACATACACGTGTCATACAACAGTTTCAGAGCAAATACCATGTATACTCGTGCTCCTGCTTCTTCAAACCTAGGGGGGAAGATTTTTAAAACAGTAAAACGTGAGCGGAAAGCTCAGTAGGATAATCAGTTAAATCATGTTATTTAAAAATAACAGTCACAGATGAAAACATTATTCTCAAATCATACTTAATAAAACATCTCAAGATCATGACAAAACCAATAAATACTTACTTGTATATATATTTTGGTAAAATATCACTATACGGGTTTTGAAAATTAACAAGAATATAAAAAATACAATTCTTTAAATGCATAAAAGTACCTTCAACATCAAACAGAAATCATCCTTAAAAATTTATTTGAGAACTAAATTTTGGCCAAAACAATTTATTAAAAAAGGGCTACCAGAGAAGGGATAAAAAATATCCTACCTCATTTTAAAATTTAATACCGTTAGCTCTAAACAAAATTTAACGTAAGCTCCATCAGCGTTCAAAACCTTAAAAATTGCATTTAAAGTCAGAAATTATGCTTCAACAAATATCATTATGTTAATTTAACTATTAGTGTGCCTTTTTGACTTAAAATACTCATGACGCAAAATCATAATCCTTTTTGAAATATTTCTAAATCATTAAACATTGAAAACTAGGAGTAAAAATACAATTTCACAGTGCTCAGTCGGCTTGTCGAATATTCAGGTTCAGCTTGTTGAAGATATGAACCCGGCTTGTCAAACTCTTGAATCTGGCCTACCGAACTTTGTGTTTGGCCTACCGATCAATCGTTGTTGAGGGTGAGCTCGACGCCATCGTCAAGGAGCCTTACTCTAGGTGGTCAACCAAACAGCTCGGCAAAGCTATGGGGGAGCTTACTACTGATCCTAATGAGCCTAGATCTCATGTCTGAGGTGCTTTTCAGGGTCTTCTAGGCCGCATCTCAGCAAGTTGCCTCCTCAGATTGAGTACCAGCTTGGGTCGGATTCTTCTCATGTGAAAGTGGGCTGCTACTCGCCATCAGTGGCTAACAGATGGCAAACAACTCACCATCGAATGGGAAACAATCCACCGACGGAGGGGCGTGACACTTGTCCTTTGCCACCTGACATGCCTTGATGTGACACTCAGGTTGTAGGCAAAACCTACCTTACACCCGATCCAAGTAAAAGCCTATAAATAGGATGCATTTATTGCATTCTGGTATGCATGCTCCTTCCCACCTAACAAGTTCCCATTCTCTGCCGAGCAACTCCTGCCTTGAGCGTCAAAGAGCCCTTGTCTGTTGACTGACCTATCCTTCCCTTGCCTTCGAAGCATCTCTCCTCTTGTTGTAGGTCTACCTGATCAGGCAGAGACGAACAGGGAAGAGCTTAGCACCGTGTGTAGCTGCACGTGGTGTTGATCCGTCATAAAACTCTGGTAAGCATTAACATTTTGGCGCTAGAAGGAGGGTGCCTATGCCTTCACTTAAAATCATCAGCCACAACTCTAACCCGAGAACCGAGATGGTAACCCGAGGCAATCCTCAGGATGAGGGGGCCTGACAAGAGGTGTCGGGAGAAGCGAAAAACTAAAACAATCAAGGTAGACCCAGGGGTCATCCTTGAGCTACAAGATCCCGCTCTAGGGGTCAGAGAAGCGCAGCAAGGGCCGAATAAGTTCATGACCCAGTGAGGCCGATTTCGAGCGCTCTAGAGGCTTTACACATGGCGTCTCGACTAACAACTGACTAGTCTAGGGAGGTCGACTCGGCCCGCAAGGGAGTAAGGGTTCTGTCACCACAAGGCTCGTAGGCATCCATGTTTGACCAGCTCTAATGTCGGGGAGAAGCACAACAGGGTCGCCAACCCGAGGCAGGTGGCCAAGTTGAGGGCAGACCACCCTATAGGGTCAAACTGCCCGAGGATACAAACAGTCATCAGTTCTAGGAATTACAATGCCAAATCGACGATATCTGCAACAATCGCTTTGGCTTGGATGACATAGGTGCCCTAGACCCGCCATATGGACGCCATTATGCGAGCCCCTATGCCGTCCAAATTTAAGGTCCCGCAAATCAAGGCCTATGACGGCACCGCAGATGCAGATGAGCATGTTAAGTTATATCGAGGACACATGCTCCTTCAAAACGCTAGTGATGTAGCAATGTACAAAGCCTTTTCACTGACCCTTACCGGACCAGCTCGGCAATGGTTCTGGCGACTCGAAGCTAGCCTCCATCACATCTTTTTGGTAGCTCTCAGATGCCTTCTAGGCAGCCTTCTCCACCACCAAGATGAAAAGGAAGGAGATTACCTACTTGTACGCTGTTAAGCAAGGCTAGGGCAATTTCAGGGACTACATAACTAGGTTTACCAAAGCAGCCCTCGAAGTCAAGCACATCGAAGACGAGACCCTCAAGCATGCTTTCGTTGGGGTCTCTGAGACGAGAAGCTTACGTGGTCATTGGCCTTCGAGCAGTCAAGCACGTTTTCACATATGCTCAGCTACGTGCAAAGGTACGCCGACGTGGCTGAATAGATGAAGAGCAGTAGAGAAGAGGTCGGCACCAACGGGACAAAGAAAAAAAAGAAGTAGAAAAAAGCGCCAGAACAGGCCAATGTCGAGCAAAACAAGAAACAAAGGAAGGAAAAGAAAGTCAAGAAGCCCAAAGCACCGACCGAAAAATTCCAAAGCTACATGCCTTTAGTAGCAAGCATCTATGAAGTGTTGCCCAAGTAAGTGGGAGGAACCTACTGGTAGCCCCGCCCAAGCCCAAGTGTAGGAAAGCGAAGTGAGATCAGACCAGATATTGAGAGATCCACAAAAAGTGGGGCACAATACCCTTGACTGTATTCAGCTGAAGGACCAGATTGAGAGACTAGTCCAAGACAGACACCTAAGGGAATTTGTTGAATGAGTCTTAAGTCTGGGCTCCGTAGCGGGGGGGAACGACTCGCAAGGACGAGACACGCTAAACTGCCCAGGTAACAACGGTGGGAATGCTCCAAAATCCCCGAACGTCGTTCACACGAATTTTTGGAGGGCCTGTCACCGAGGACACATCCATTGGGTGGCGGGCTTACGTCCAAGAAGCTCGGCTAGTCGAAAAAAATGAGCTCATCAACAAGTCCAAGCATGTTAACAAGATCTGCCGCCAGCAAGACACACTGATGACCTTTACCAAGGAGGAGGCAGACAGGTGAATTCATTCGCACATCGATGCTCTTGTGTGCGAGCTGTACATCGTCAATAACATAGTACGACGCGTGTTAATTGACAATGGTAGCTCAGCTGACATCCTATTCAAGCAGGCCTACGTCAAATTGAAGATCAACAATGCTACCTTAATCCTAGTTCAGACGCCGCTTTATGGCTCTACAGGCGAATGCATCCGAGTAGTAGGAAAGGCCGACCTGCCAGTGACCTTCGATGAAGGTGCTGCTCGGGTCACACACATCGTCGACTTCTTGGTCATCGACAAACCCTCCCAATATAATATCATTATCGGCCGCCCAACATTAAACGCATTGAAGGCCGTAGTCTCCACTTACCACTTGAAAATAAAATTCCCAACGAAGAATGGGGTCGGAGTAATACGGTCGTCATAGAGAGACTCCCGAGCTTGTTATGCCAATGCCGTTAGAGCGGCGTCGGCCCTGCAATTAAACATCTTGGCTATTTATAAGGTCGACGAGATAGAGTTTCCTGCCGATTCAGAGCCCAAGATGCTCTCCGATCTCGACCCCTGAATACCAGAGGAAGAGGTAAGGGCTGCCCCAGTTGAGGACTTGGTGCCGTTTAGCCTAGACCCGGCACATCCTGAGTGCACGGTCCAACTCAAATCCCAACTGCGACCTAAGATCCAGGCCGACGTCGAGGGGCTCCTTACCGAGTATCAGGACATGTTTGCATGGTCCCATGAAGACATGTCTGGCGTCGATCTAAGTGTAATTTGTCACCGGCTCAATGTCCAACCCGATCACAAACCAATGATACAGAAGAGAAGGGCCTTCAATCTAGAAAGATACGCTACTATCAATAAAAAGGTCTAAAAGCTTATGAAAGCAGGATTCATCCGAGAGGTCAAGTATTAGGAGTGGTTAGCAAGCGTAGTCCTCGTCAAGAAGGCAAATGGGAAATGGCAGGTTTGTATAGACTACACCGACCTGAATAAGGCCTGCCTGAAGAACTGCTTTCCACTTCCCCGAATAGACTAGCTCGTTAATCTGACCGCCGGGCACGAGCTGCTCAGCTTCATGGATGCTTATTCCTGATATAACTAGATAAGGATGGCCAAGGAAAACCAAATAAAAACAACTTTCGTTACTACCCAGGGGCTATACTGCTATGTAGTAATGCCCTTCAGGCTAAAGAATGCTGGGTAACCTATCAGCGCCTAGTCAACAAGATGTTTGCTCAACTGATCGACAAAATAATGGAGGTCTACGTGGACTGATATCCTAGTTAAATCTGTCCGAAGCAGTGGATCACATGGCCGATCTCCAAGCTGAGCTTCGACATTCTCCGGGAGTATGGGATGAAACTTAACTCGACGAAATGTACATTTGGGGTTAGCTTGGGCAAGTTTCTTAGATTTTCAGTCATCAACGAGGCATCGAGGTTAACCCAACCAAGGCTCAAGCAGTTATCGATATGCATTCACCTTAGACAGTAAAAGAGCTGCAAAAACTTACCAGCATAATAGCAGCTCTCTCCAGATTTATTTTTCGGTCTACCGACAAGTGCCACCCATTTTTTAGGGCACTCAAGGGGAGGTTTGAGTGGAGCAAGGAGTGTGAATAAGCCTTCCAGAATTTGAAGAGACACTTAGCCACGCCTCCGCTCCTGTCCAAACCTTACCGGGGGAAATATTGCACGCATACCTTGTTGTGTCCGAGAAGGCTATCAGCTCGGTCCTCGTTCAAGAAGAAGATAGAGTTCAAAACCCGTCTACTATACGAACCATACTTTCCAGGGTGCCAAAGAACGGTAACCCCCACTTGAGAAAAGCAGCCCTACTTTTAAGGCCACATGATACGGGTCCCAACAAAGTTTCCTCTTCGACAAGTTTTTCAGAGCCTGGAGATATCGGGACAGATGGCCAAATGGTTGGTCAAACTCGACCAGTATGACATCTATTTTGTGCCAAGGACGGCCATCAAGGCTTAGGCCCTTGTAGATTTTATCGCTGAGTTCACCAATACCGAGCAGGGTACACCACTTACGAAGAAGGCACCAGTGGAAGTACCAGACGCCCCCGGCTGTAGTGAAGGTCCCGCCACGTTAGAACCGAAATGGAAGCTCTTTGTTGATGGATCTTCCTACATGGAAGGCTCGAGTGCCGAGCTGGTTTTAACAAGCTCGGACGGATACAAGGCAATCTATGCACTTCGATTCGACTTCAAGGCCTCTAACAATGAGGTAGAGTATGAAGCACTCCTGGCTAGACTTAGAATCGCCAGGGATCTTAGGGTACATCGTATAGTCCATCCATAGCGACTGAATGCTTATCCCAACAAGTTACTAGGGTATTTCAAGCCCGAACGAAATCGATGGCTATATATTTACAAGAGGTCGGGACATTACTTGGGCAATTCAAGTTTATTCATTCAAGCAGATCCCTAGATCAAAAAACTCTGAGCTGATGCGCTAGCTTCGGCTCAGCCTCGGGCCTGGGCGATAATGAATTAACCTCGGTATCAATAGAAAGGTTAGACGAGCCCAATATTAAAAAGAAGTCGTATGTGTAGCTGATGAGCAGGAGACCACATGGATGGACCCGATCATCCTGATACCTGACCACAAGCCGAATTGCCCAGCGACCGAGAAGAAGCACGCCACATTCACAACAGCTCAACCCTATATTCGATGATCGACGAAAATTTATATCAGTGAGACTACACTACACTATGTCTGAAGTACGTTGGGCCCAAAGAAGCCGAATATCTAATGAAGGAAATCTTCGAATGCCTATGTGGTAACCATTCTGGGGGGCAATCCTTGGCCCAAAAATGTCTTCAGTAGGGCTACTACTGGCCGACCATAGAGCAGGACAGTAAAGATTTTGCACGAAAATGCCTCAAATGTTAGCAATTTATGAGGGTACCCAGACACCATGCTGAGCCACTCACTTCGGTAACATTGGCGTGGCCGCTTGCCAAGTGGGCCATTGATCTGATCGGGACCTCTCCCCCAATCCTGATCCCAATTTAAGTATTGCATTGTGGCCATCGATTACTTGACCAAATGGGTCAAGGTAGAGCCATGCACCAACAAGACTGAGGCAAAGTGTACTAACTTCATTTGAAAAAACATCATTTGCTGGTTCAAAATCCCGCATACCATTATGACCGACAATGGGAAGCAGTTCGAATCCTCAAGTCTCCTCTGCCTGTGGGAACAACTCAGCATCAAGAAAGTCTTCTCCTCTCTGTGCTATCCTTAGAGCCATGGGTAGGTCGAAGATGTCAATAAGACGATCAAAGACAACTTAAAGAAAAGGCTCGAGGGCTTCAAATGAGCATGGATCGACGAGCTCCCAAAAGTGCTTTAGGCTTACCGAACAACTGCCTGAATTGCTACCGGAGAGACCTCATTCTCGCTCATGTACTGAGCAAAAGCTATCATCCCAGCGAAGGTAAGACTACAAAACTATAGGGTTAAACATTACGACGAAATTTGAAATGCCGAGGTCATGATGTCCTAGCTTGACTTGCTCGAGGAGAAAAGGAATTGGGCAGCAATTCGTAACGTAGCTCAGAACCAAGTCATTGCTCGGTACTACAACAAGCGGGTCCAACCAAGAAGCTTCAAAGTCAAAAATTTGGTGCTTAGAAAGGTCACGGTTCAGCAGCCCAGGGTGGGGTCCTTTGGTCCAAAATGGGACGGGCCGTATAAGGTCACTGGGATTGTCCGACCAGGCACTTATAGATTATCCGACATGGAAGGCAACATGTTTGATCATCCTTGGAACGCCAAGCTTTTGAAAAGATTCTTTTGTTAATCGAAGCCAGAAATCCTTTTTAACCTCTTGCTATATTCTTTTTGTAACTAGGCCTACTAAATAGGACTGAAATGTAAATATTACACATCAATGAAATGTAAATTTCTACACTGTTTCATCTAGCAATACGTGTTTAAGGAAGAAACAAATCCTGAAGAGGGATGCCATAACTCTACTCCGGATGACTAGACCATAATTCTCGAAGAGATAGGGCCGTCCCGACTAACCAGACTGAAGGGCTAATCAGCATCATGCCGACATTAGTCTGTCGCCGTACAGACCACCTAGATAGAGTCGCCCTAGTATAATTACACCCTACCAACATTAAACTTGTAAAAGTTTTCATAAACTTAAACAAGTCTTGGGGCGATAGGATACAGGGTACCACACACCGTTGTGGCTCTGCCTAATGGAGAAATGGGCTTTCTCTGCTCGGATAAACTCGATAATCACTGAGACATTAAACTCGATAAGGATAGAATTGAAAAAAGATAGCTGAGAATACAATGGTCCAGGAACGGTTCTCCTGAGGAGCACCTAACTTGAAAGAGTTCCCACTTAAATCCCTAGGCCGAGGTCTATGCTAACTCGGTGAGACAATGGCCAAACTTTGTTCTTGAGGAACTCCTCACACTTTCAAGGAATGAAAGTTTATATGCGAGAAGCGATGAACTTGGAAAAATAAAATTTTCATTTTTCATTGCATAAGAGTGATGGGGAGGTACAGTTAACCGGGCACCTCCTAAGCCCAGATAAACAAAAAGGAAAAGAGAAAAAAACAAAGCTAAGCCTGGGCCCCTTCCTTGGTATCACTGTCTTTGCCTTCTCTGCCCTGGTCAGTCCTCGTCATCTTCGCCGCCCACTTCGACGACCTCCTTCTCCCACGGTTGTTGTGCCGCGCTTTGCTCTGGCTTGACTATAAGCGACCAGTCGAAGCCCTCAACCTTGGGATGCTTCTGGATCAGGTAGTCTTTGAGGTCCGTCATGCCGAAGTAATAGTAGTCGGGGTACTCTGGGGACACCTTGAAGTCTTCCATGGCTTGGGCGAGTCGGCCAAGCAGCTCCTCCCTGAAACACTGGTGCTCGACCTGTGAAGCCTTCAGCTGGTCCTTGAGTAGAGCGACCTCGTCCCAAGATTTACCGGCCTCGTCCTTTGCCTATTCAGCCACTGCCTTGGCCTGGTCGGCCTCTTTTTTTACCTTCCTAGCCTCCTCCTTGGCCTAGGAAAGAGCCTCCTTGATTTGTTCTAGCTTGATGTTCTTGGCACCGAGCTCTTTCTCAACCTCGTCCCTTTTTAGTGCAGTCTTCTTGTGCTTCTCCATCCCCAGGTTGAATTCCTTTAGCCCGGCTGTATAGGCCATGTCCAAAGAGGCGCATGTATGAGGAAAATAGAACTTTCAGCATACGAGGAAAAAGTTATAAGAGAAAGGAAGCTTGGGGTGGGATAATTACTCACCTTTGCAGTAGAGCGGAAGGCAACGCTGGATAAGCCCTCGAAATCCTCTCCCCGAAGGTTCTATAGGAAAGATATTTTGGGCACCACATCCACGAAATGCTCGAGGATGTGGCGGTGGTAGTTAACTTTCCTCCTCAGGGGGTCTCCCGAGGGAGGCACCACGGTTGTAATGACGACGGGAGGTTGGGTCTCACTTGACGAAGCCTTAGTCCTCGTCGACGGGGGTGGGGGTACTTGGACTAAACTGAACAGTCACTCGGACCTCGGCTGCTGCTCGAACTACGCCGGCACTTTCGGTCTTGGAGTCCTCTTCCACATCTTCATGGCCACCACAGCTTTCCCTTTCTGTTTACGAAGGCTCTCCATGAGGGCACGCCTTTCTTCTACGTTCCTCAGCCAGGAAGACATATCTACAAAAGCAAGAGAATCCGCTCAAGTCAAGGCAAGTTCAGTAAAAAAAAAAATAGAGTTAACCTCTAATCTGGAGGTGGCCAAGCGGGCATAGGAACCGAATCACGTCCTCGAGGTTCACGTCTGCCACTGGTGGCCCCGCGTTGAAGAAGCCACTCGACGAGTCCTCGGTGTTGGACGATGATGGCTTCCTCGTCAACCACTTAGATCTGGAAGTGCTCGGCCCTGGTATATCTGCGGCGCTCAGCCTTGTGATTGTAACCTGCCCGGTCGACCGGGCGGGTAGGGTGTTAGAAAGAGGATTGGTTCTACTGGATTCCCTTAACCAGCCATAACGGGAGAGGGTCCCCTTCCCAAGCAGGAACGACTGTTGCCTTATCGCCTCTGGCTTCTCAACAGGTCTTCGACTGCCCTGATAATGTGGCTTGGCACCCACGGCCTCTTAGACCATACATGCCCTTGTTCGAATGTCCTTGGGATACGCTGATCTATAAAGACAGCCTCATCGGCCCTGGCTAGATAATTTCCCCTGACGTAGAACCACTCGGACTTTCAGAGCTTGTCTGAGTCGGGGTTGCCCAAAATAAAGTCCTTCCTAAAGTAGGGGATGTAATACTAGCTGGACTATCGGGGAAGCTTCTTTATTTTATAAACCTATTTGAATGCCTCCCACGACATCTCGGTAGCCCGGTGGAACCTGTATAACATATACATCCCGATCAATGACCTATAGTTGTTTGGGTTAAGCTTAGCCGAGCACATATTCAATTCGTTAAGTGCCCAGCGGAGGAATGGATGGAACGGCAAGCGCAGCCCAGCCCTAAAAAACTCCGCATACAATGTTATACACCCCTCGGGCGGAGTAAGGGGTGAGTCACTCTCCTCGGGCGCAATGAGGTTGACATTGTCTGGTATGTTGAACTCGACATGCAGCTCCTCGAGCTGAGATTCCGTCATTGCACTGGTATAGGCTGCCGTTGATGTCTACCCAGGCCGAGTTACTCGACAAGCAGTCACTTCCCAGACTTGAGTGACTGGGACCCTTTCGTCCTCCTCTTCGGTGGCGTTCATCACCGGCTCGCCCTTTTCGGTGGCTTCCTCATCGGATATGTCCACAGTTACCCTGCCTATGACCTGGACAGGGGCCCTTGAATTCTCGACCAGAGGTGCTTGGTACATCGATGGCTGCCTCCAGCTCAGCCGCACCTGGGCTGTAACTCAGGACATGTCCGACGATGGCCACCCCGATGTAGGGATTCTCACCCCCTACACGGTCTCACCAGGCGCTCCTCGTCCAGCAGGTTGAGGAATTCTTGCTCGGGGACTGTCGTAGCATCGACCCTCAATATTTCTGCCAGCCGGTCAGCCCCATCCTGTTCTGAGGACAATACTTCTGTGTCGACCTCTATGGAAGTCGACTCGGTCTTAGGATTACCTTTCGACTAGGAAATATCAACATTTTGGGAGTTTGATACGTCACTCATCTTCTCGAGTTCCTTGAAAAATTACCTAATCGGGCAGTGGGAGCTTGGGAACAAAGATTTCTCAGGGTTGGTAACTATAGCTTGGCAGTTAAAACTCAAGGGTAACGAAGCGTGGCCTTTATTGCATAAGAAAATGACAGGAAGAAATGTCCTATTTATAGCCGATTTTAGCGGGAAACCCAGGGGGTGAAAAATGAAGAGGCACGATGATTACGCTTGTCAAGGAGGCACTTGCTCGTGTCATGACACGTGTCCCTTCGAGATTCATCGCGTGACCTTTTGTCTTACACTACCTCGGGACGCCGCTTGGTCTTCTATCTTGAGCCAACTTTACCTACTCGGCATAGTCCACCCCAGTGAGCATCGACCAGGTAAATTGGGGAACTAATGTTAAAGTTGAGCTCGGCGCCACCATCTAGGAGCCTTACTCTGGGTGGTCAGCCAAACAGCTTGGCAAAGCTACAGGAGAGCTTACTATTGATCCCAATGATCCTAGCCTAGATCTCATGTCTGAGGTGCTTTTTAGGGTCTCCTAGGCCGCATCTCAATAGGTTGCCTCCTTGGATTGAGTACCAGGTCGGGTCGGATTCTTCTCACTTAAAAGTGGGCTACTACTCACCATCAGTGGCTAACAGATGGCACACAACTCACCATCCAATGGGAAGTAATCCACCGACGGAGGGAGCGTGACACTTGTCCTTTGCCACCTGACATGCCTTGATGTGACACTGGAGTTATGGGCAAAACCCACTTAACACCCGATCCAAGTGGAAGCATATAAATATGATGCATTTATTGGATTTTGGTATGCATGCTCCTTCCCACCTAACAAGTTCCCATTCTCTGCCAAGCAACTCCTGCCTTAAGCATCGAAGAGCCCTTATCTGTTGACTGACATATCCTTCCCTTGCCTCCGAAGCATCCTTCCTCTTGTTATAGGTCTACCCGATCAGGCAGAGACGAACAGGGAAGAGCTGAGCACCGTGTGTAGCCGCACGTAGTGTTGATCCGTCGTGAAACTCCGATAAGCATCAACAGTCGCGATATGGAAAGTTCCAAGTCTTGGGTTTTTATCAATCTAAGTCCAAAACTCATTTAAACCTGTTTTTCTCAGTTCTCAAAGCATAGGTAACATCAAAGCATAATTAAACAAAAAATAGAGCACCTTTAAACACTCTTCAACAAGTTTTCAAGCGAATCAAAGGTTTAATCTGAAAAAAAATAGGAAAAATGTAAAAACTAGTTTAAATCTCATTTTTGCTCAAGCCAAGCTCGGATTTGTGGTGTTTAAGGTCTCATAAACTCATATTAAAGTTTATTTAAACTCATACAAGCTTGGATTGCAAAATACATGAAAGATTCAAAATAAAAATTCAAAAATTTTAGAGAAAAAGGGCTAACCTTTAATTGGATGTTTTTGAAGAAAAACTTAATGATTTGAACACGTTTCTTAGCCTTAATCCAGTGGAAAAATTCAAAGAAAAAGAGAGGGAGAGAGAGCAAGAGAGAGAGAAAAGAGTCGGTGAGAGAGAGAAAAATGAGAAAGAGAGTGAGAGGGAAAGAAAAATAAAAGGGGGTCAAGGGCATTTTTGTAAAATAGAAAAATATGGTGCAAAAGTGTCATTTGGTATTTAAAACCAAAAGTCTAATTTTCAAATATAACAAAAGCAACAAAATTTTAAATGAATGAAATTAACATCAAAATTCACACTTGACACACTTAATAATTAAACTTAACATAATTAATCTTATTTTAAAATTCATGAGTGTTACAAATGCACAAGGTATTACATAGAACATTTCTATGTGCTTACTATCACAAACAAACTAAGCATTGATTATTTGAGAAAGAAGTTAGAACTAGAGTTAAAACCAAAAAGTTCGAACTAGAGTTAAAAGCAAAATACTACAGAATTTGAGAATCTGGGAGTTTAACATATTTTTATTTTACATTATAATATGTAAAAGCTTTATACTGTAGATAGTTGAAATTAATAAATTGAAATGATTTTGCTAAACAAAGCTTTAAGTTGATATAACTACATGTCATAAAATAATTTACTTTAAATTAAAAAGAGTAAAAACCATATTATATTTAGAATCTCACTAACAAAATTAATGATCGATAAATACCAGACGCCTAATAGAAAGCATTGTAAGAGTACATTTTGGTACCTGATAAACTTCAAAAGAATTTTACTAATTAACTGCAAATTAAGGCCATAGAAAAACAATATTCTACTAATTATCTATATATATATATATATATAAATATTTAGTAGCTACGATTAGAACAAAGTATCTTACAATAATACCGATTCAAAATTGAAAATACTGCTATTTCCACTCCTGTTTTTGCAATATGCGTACACAATCTTGCTTTTTATCTTTCGACAAAACAGCTGGGGAAAACAAAAGTGGAAATAGCACATTGACAAACAATTCTATCATAATTACAGATTTAAAGAATTTGACGATGGAGATTAAAATTGGGACGTAGTAGTAGTCAATTGACTATACAATTTCCAACGAAAACGACACATTGAAGAAAATATTATATGATCATGGGCATTGCGGATTTTGCCCTGGCCCACCATAATAGAAATACGTGCCCCATTCATTGTTATAGAAGCTCTTGATGTTGTAACAATTGGTGTTCTCGGCTAAGGTTGAGATGCCATGGACCGAGCTGAGGCTATTGTCCGAATCCACGATCTCTAAGTTCCTGAAGTAGCTAGCTTTTCCGAAACCCGTCCTCAGCAAAATGGCCCGATCCCATCTTTGTCGCCGGTGTGTTCTCCGCCCGGCCGTGTGTTCACCTACCTCACCGCCCCATTCCACCATGGTTGCATGGTCCGCTAAGTGGGTGAACAACTCAGCTGGCCAGTATCCCACTAGGGTATTGTCTCCAAATCCCATCCACCAGTTTCCAAGCTTTGGATCCTATTTGAATTATTAATGAAATAAATAAAAAGGAGACTTTATATATGATAGAAATTTAGCAGCATTAACTTTAGGTGATATATCTGATTTTTTATGTTTATTAATTACCTTCCAAACGAGAATGGTTATATCATATTGGTTGCCAGAATATGATGAAACTGGAGAAATGGCAGCTCCAATAGCAATTCGACTATTAGTTTGCACAAATCCTGCGCACAGCAGATTGTAGCACCCCGTTGCTTGATATGAGTCCGTCTGTTTAACAAAAGAAATCAATTAATGAGACATAATTAACACAAATTCATAAATTCAAATTAATTATAACATCGTTTTTGAATGTGGGTTTTAGCAAATTATGTTTAAGAACAATTCTTTTCTAAGCCAACTTCCGCATTAACTAAACAACAATATAATCTTTTCAGAACTCGACTTGAACAAAAGAAGTTACTATAATATTTTAGTTCAAACCAACTTTCAACTCCGTATCAGTATCTCAACCTGTCTTATTCCGATGTCTCGGTGTATGTTAGCATTATAAATGCTCGAGCCTGTATGTATAGGCTACAAAACTGATATCTACAACATCTAATAAGTTTTAAGAGTCAAAGCCTAGACAGGCATTAAGTTTGTTTCTCAAGCAACATAAAAAGTGCATTCAATTCAAGCTACTTCATTTCCAAGGATGTCCTACATTATAAGTACCTTGCATCTATATACTTGCATGTACAATGATTTCAATGTGCATTAATCATTTGGACAAATTATTGTTTTTTCTTTTGAAGCAAGAAAAGTTATTGTTTTGAGGACAAAGGTATAGTTTCATAATTTTGAGAGAAAACCATTATAATGAAGTATGTGATGACCCTTTTTATTATTACACTTACAAGGTTGTTGCAGCCAATCACTAATACGTAGGATATACTTGATGCCCTTTACATTTAATTTTATTGTTATATAAATAGAAGGTTATATAGTACTAAGATTATACTAATACATAGAAATGCATTTTTAGCTTTCAAATTACTTCTCGGTCAAACAAAAGAAAAATGAGCTCCTAGTTAAGTTAGGATCATATTTATTCATATAAACCTAGATGGATTAACCACTAAATATGGTTGACTTTGACCTCTAAAGCATATGTAAGGAGAGAATCACGGTGGTTTGAACACAAGGATGCCCTCCACATGATATATACATATATATATATATATATGTATATAATAATTTTTTGGTTGACTAATTATTTTATAAATTTGGCGGATTAAACTAAATAATGAGAAAATGAGAAAATTTGGTTGACAATTAAAGGAAAGAGAGATCCTGACCGTCCAGTAAGTGAACAATCTTGGCCTGCTGTCACCATAAAGCTCCGGACTGACCTGACTAGTAGAATAATCAAAGCTTAAGAAGATTCCACAATTATAAATATCCAATTTATTTTTTAATACAAATAATAAAAATTCAGTATATTACGTGCATGTGCGTGTGTGTACTTGACCTGACTAGTAGAATAATGAAAGCTTAAGAAGATTCCACAATTATGAATATCTAATTTATTTTTAAATACAAATAATAAAAATTTAGTGTATTATGTGCATATGCGTATGAACTTGACCTAGGCTTGGCAATTCGTGTTGTGTGTTTTGTTCATATCAACACGATTATAGCACAGTACGATTAGGTTGAACACAAACACGATTTAATTAATAAACGTACCTGAAATTCAACTACAAACGTGACCCGCCTATAACATGTGTAACACGGTACAACACAATTAATATAATTACTAAACAGGTCGTGATAGGTTGACACGATAAAAACACATATATAGCACATTGACCCAATTAACTGAAAATTAAAAAAATAAAACCAATCACTACAAATATTTCAAATATTTTTATTTTTAAGTTTAAACGTGTTGCAAACGAGCGTGTTGTGCCGTATCATGTCGACACATTTACGGCCCGTTTAATTTAACGTGTTAAAGTGCATAAAACGTACTAGCACGAATCTAATCTGTTTATTTTTATATTTTTCGTGTCAACCTATTTATGGCCCAATTAATAAATGTATGGTCCAACCGTTTATCTTATATTGTTTTTGTATTGTGTCATCTTGTCGTGTCTAAAATTGTTAGCCTTAACTTTACCTGACTAATAGAATAATCAAAGCTTAAGAAGATTCCACAATTATAAATATCTAATTTATTTTTTAATACAAATAATAAAAATTCAGTGTATTACGTGCATGTGCGTATGTACTTGACTTGACCAGTAGAATAATCAAAGCTCAAGAAGGTTTCACAATTATAAATATCTAATTTATTTTTTTAATACAAATAATAAATATTCGGTGTATTACGTGCATGTGCGTGTATATTGTGCGCCGGCATTTTTTTTTTCCTCTTCGAAGTCAACAAATTTCGAAAGTTCTATTACCTTCAAATAATCAAATTAAAAAGTTTGATTTTTTTAATAATTAATAATTTTTAAATTGATAAAATAATAATAATAAAAAAGTTACAAAGAAAAGGGTGTTGGATTGTGTGCGGTATAGGACGGGAAATGGGAGGAGTACCTGCCATCCTACTTCTATGCTGTTGAGATCTGAGCCGTCAAATGATCCCGAAAGAATCCAAATCTGGGAGAGGCTAAACTCGTTGACCACTTGGATTGATGGGTCCCACACGTTTATTGTCGCCTTTGCCCCGTACACTTCTTGTGATGTTCCGGTGTAGGCGATTGCATGCTAGTAAACGTGCAAACAAACTTGTCAAATATCGTCGTCAGCAAGCTTAAAAAGCCTTAAATTCAAGCCAAACAAAAAGGTAACAAAATAAATAAGCAAATAAACACTTCAAATACAAAAGCATGGAACTTTCAAGAAATTTAATTACAGTGATGCAAAGCGCTTCATCCTACAAAACACTTTAATCAGTGGATTAATTTAATAATGTATATCTTATTTCAATTACTTGCCGTCTTTTTTGGAGCCCTGTTTAATATGGTCGATAGAAAATCCCCACTTAAATGGGCAATTAATGATAAGATTACAAAGCGATTTTTATGCTTTACAACACAATTCCAAGAAAAAAAAAGTAGACTTATAAGAATGAGGCATTATTGTTATTATTAGTAATTTCTTGAAGTAGAAGATACTAATTAATGAGATCGACAACATGTCCTCTTAATGTAAATTTGCATTTAAAACATCACTCTCTCTCTCTAATAATTAATCGGTCATATATTATTATTGCTAAAACATATTATGACTGGAATCGCTTTTAAATATATCATTATATGAATTTGTTAACACTCATAATGTGATAATTTTTTTTTTCCATGTAAAAGCACATAACATCTAGACATACATGTAAACTTCTGGAATTATCAAACCATTTCCCTTTAATTAAACCCCATTATATCATGATGAGAGTGATCATCATATTTTATCATGATCACCAATATGCATGATAATGTAGCGATCATTATTTTCATGTCCACTAGTTTAAAAAACAAAAGAATATAAAATGAAAGAATATGGTTGCAGAAGCTTTAAGTAAATTACACCCGACTCTATCTAAAAAGCGTAAAGAGTTTAAAAATTCAAAACCTCAACTCCATCTGAAAGGTGTAGAGAGTTTAAATATTCAAAACCTCAAGTTCAAAAAAAAGGACCGAAGAAAT
Source organism: Artocarpus heterophyllus (assembly GCA_025403435.1). NCBI lineage: Eukaryota > Viridiplantae > Streptophyta > Magnoliopsida > Rosales > Moraceae > Artocarpus > Artocarpus heterophyllus. Next base: position 3,454,836 of record CM046338.1, on the reverse strand, counting down.
GTATATCAAAAAGTTGGTTCTAACCATTCCGGCCAAATATACTAGTAGTAGGTACCTCATGGCCATTGCCGCTAACAACATCAGGAGCATCGGAGCGCCTATGAAGAGAAAACTTGCGTTGCTTCTTTCCAAAGTCAAACAAAGACTTTGCTCTTAACACATCGTGGGCCGTGCTTCGACGAATGGGGACAGTCCCTTTCGGACACCTCGTCCCATTTATGTGCCACATTTGCCACGCACCTTTCATCATCTTCGCTTGATCATTATCTTCATTGTTGCTGTTCCTATTCAACTGTTGATCATCATGATCATCACTTGATGATCTCGCTTCGCTTTCCTTCAAAACTGCCTTCTTTGTCATTCTTGGCATCTCCGGTGGCTTTTTCTGTAAAATTTTCAAAGTTCACACAAATTGAAAATTTGAAACTCCCAAGTCATGGATAAAGACAAAAAAGTACATTAATATATATGTATCTAAGGAGAGATATCGTGTATAGGCCGGGATCATGTGTATAGGTATATTATATCCTCTCTGACATGTTTAATATATCTATTACGTTTGAACACGAAACTTAAAAAGTTAGGCAAACCTTTTTTTTTTTTTTAAAGAAAAAAGTGTAAAAAAAATAAATAAATAAATTAGTACCTGGATCTTGTGATTCTTTAAAAGAGGGTGATCCAAGGCTGGTTGTCTTCTTTTGTGAACACAATCAATGATATCTCCATCTGGGCTCTGCCAACATCAAAGAAATTAAGCCACATGAAGAATTTAGAAACCAAAAAGAAAAAGTGTTGAAAAGATCAATATATATATATATATATATATATATATATATTATATATGTATCATACAATATGCTTACTTGTATGGTCATCACAGCTGGCTTGTTAATCTTGTCCAAGTGCCATTGAATCCTTTCTAATCTCAAGCTACTAACTCGCCTGTACTTGGTGTAGTTTAGTCCCAAAACGACTGAAAATCTTTCAACAAAAATGGCGCTAAAAAGGAACACTAGAAGAAGAGGAAGAAGAGCTTCTGAGAACCCTCCCTTCCTTCCAACAATACCCATTATCTCATTCAGTGCAAAGAAAGCAAAATATCCCCCAAAAAAAACAAAACAAAAAAACAAATATAGCTAAAACACCCCCTTACTAGTTAAAACAAAGAGCAGAAGCAAAATCTGACTTTTTTCCCCTTGATATATATCACTAGCCCAGCACCAAACACCAATACAAACAACAAAAAGAAAGGATTGGAAAAGGACTTTTAACAAGGCAACCCTTTGAGCCTCTCTCTCTCTCTCTCTCTCTCTCTTCTTTGCTTTCTCTCTCTATCTTATTAATGGCTAGGAAGAAAAGGTGGGTGGAGAGTAATAAAAACTTGACCCCTGCACAGTTTATAATATTTGTAGCTGATCATAGATTAGATTCAGCATGCAAAGATCATCATTGCCTTTGCATTGGTTTCATATACTGATCAATGATGATCAGTTGATACATTGAAGCTGATCTCTCCTTTTCTTTATTTTTTGATTCTTCTCTTTTTCTTTTTGGAGTTGCCCAACTTTGACAAGGCAAGGGAATTAAAGAAGAGTGAGAACAAGGCCTTGGCTTCAAAGCATTATAAAAGCCAAGACCTACCCAACTGAAAACAAACACCCCTTTAATTGCACTCCCTCTTCAATGTTCATATCTGCCCACCATGTATACACTTTCCCGTATATAATATAATATATCATATATTATATGATTAATATATATGTTGTTTCTTTTTTTCCCCCTCTCTTCTAGTTTCAAACCGCACACCCTTCTTCTTGCTCACTAGTTACTAATTTTGTCTTTCTTTCCTTCACGGATCTCTCCATTCTTTGCTTAAAAAAATACCTTCTAAAAAAAAATGGACCAAATATTGGAGAGGAAGTTAATTTTTTTTATATAGTTACCAAGTATTGACTTTATCAATATTCATTTTTATATTAGAAAATCTCTTTATCTTATTTTTATGTGCTTGTAACATGTATTTGTATCGAGTCTATTTACAGTACTTCTTATTAGTGAAAATAAATAAAAATCATTGGGTAACTTACCCGATTATATTATATATGAAACCCTATTCCTTGATCGCTAATTCGTAAATACAAACATATTGCCGGACAATATTAATACCAAGTAGCACTCAATTTGCCATGCTTTTTTTCCCTCAAAAAATAAAAAATTGCCATGCTTTTTCTATCTCGTGGTGCCGCCACGTGGCTCTGCCTCTTACCTTTTTTTTTTTCACCTAAATTAGTGTAGGTGTATCTGAATGTGAATGTGATATGTCACCGTCTTTGTCCATATACGTTTTCACATTTACTTCCGGTACAAGTTGATAATATGGTTTTCATGATATGGTATTCTCACAATCAATTACTGCATCATAACCAAAAAAAAAAGTGAGAGTATAATTTTGAACAATTATGATAATATTTTTTTTCTCTATTCTTTTTTTTTTTCTTACTTTATACATAAAAGTTTGTGAAAATGAACTTAAAGGGTGTTTGGCATAAAGTATCCAGACCACTTTTGACAGAAAATATCTAGACCACTTTCTCAATTATAAACAATGTAAAGCTCTCACATAATATAGCAACAATAAAAAAATTGCTGCAGTGTAAAACTCTCACATGCTACAATAAAAACAACTCTAATCATCGATTCTAACCACCTTCCTAAACACCCTGTTAATATTGTGTAAAGTCAGTCCCTATTGCATTGATCTTGTTAATACTGGAAAACGATGCAAGGAGAGAGAAACATAATCAAAATCTCATGAAGATATATATTAGGATTAATTGTAATGGCTTATTTTATTGATGGCCTCAAGTTGTTAACTAAGATAATAATGAGTTAAGGGCTCGGACGCTTCAAGGATGATGAAAATTGAAAACCTAAGAATGGGAAGAAATAGTCATTTGTGGACATTTCAACGTATTGTGGGCATTGGGTCACAAGCAATCCCTTGATCCAAGCCGGAAATGCACTCTTCTCCATGTGGAATATGTACAAAATACGTTAAGATAATGTTAGTATGTGCAACAAAAAAAAATAAAATAATGATCCAAAAATATGAAGATAATAAATAATAAATAATATACGGGTTAAATTTAATGAGGGGGGCAAGGCTTCTATTCTCGAATCTCGAATAAATCTTTGCTCATTAATACAGAAAAACTTCGTTGTCAGCCTCTTAACTCCTCTAACACAAAGTTGGGATTGACTCAAATATCCAAAATGACTCTAATGCCCTTAACGATTACTTCGTGATATTTTCATTTCAATATCTCGCATTAATTTAAGGAAGCTGATCTTAGATCGTATTGATGTATAACTACTATTTGCTAATATCTTCCACGTCCAAATCTAGTTTTACACACACACGCATGTACATGCATACAGGCTATACATTTTTAATATGTATGCAAGCATTTATTATCAAATAGTTACTATTCGAACCCCTCATGTATGAGAAATGAGATTGATATCTGTCGTCTAACGTGACAATACTCGTAAGCAATAACAATATCTGGCTACTTGAAAGGTTCGAAATCCTAGGAATATGGCTAATATTATTTGAGGATTGGACCTACAGCTAAGGTAGAACATAATTTAGCTAAAAATATACATGTCTAGGAATAATTATTTTATGACAATTTTTTCCTAATATAAAAAACTATTTTATGAATATTTTTTTTCTAATATAAGCAGACAAATATTTTAAGATGACATTGAAATCTAATCCCTATTCAAATTGAATCGAAGTAGTAGATTGCGAGTATAATATAAGCTTCCTTTAATTAAATACACTTAGTACTCAAGCTTAGCCATAATGGAACTTATCAATCTGATCCCATTAAATAGATTAAGTGCAAATCAATGTGGATATCTAATAATGTGTCCAACACTTAATGTTATTCAACACTAACTAACAAGCCTCTACAGTATTCCAAGACCCTCACGATATGTGACCACACATTGCCTGCCATTTGGCGTGCATTTTTCATCGTTTTTTGTTTTTTGGTTTTTTATATTTTATTTTCTTCTCTAGCTCAGAAACTGCTTAGACACCGCATCTTAATGTCATACGGTTCTTTTAATCGGGAAGATAATATATGCTGCAGGGACCAGCCTTCTGGTGGGGGCATTTTGGTCATCTCAAGTTGGGCTTGCTTTCAAGGCAAGAAGCTGGCATGAATGAAGACTTCGGCCGCAATATTTATTATTGCGACAACTAACGATTTAAGTGGCGGGCAAGATTACCAAAGTGACCTTCACTCTCTCTCTCTCTCTCTCTCGCTCTCTCTTCTAATTATCTTTCCAGCAGACATGGCTTTGCTATCACTCGATGCCTAAGGAAAGGAACTTTAAAGGCCAAGGGAAGACAACCACTAAGAGTTTACACAGTTGGCTGAGCCTTTTCAGCCAAGCAGAGAAAGCACCAACCACTTTCACATACGATCTATATTTTTCTTACCGTGTCTCATGTGAAAGTTCTCATTATAAACAACACAAAGTTTGTTTGTTGACACTACACATATGTACATAGTAAAGATTTAATAGTTGTATGTAGATATATATATAGTTGTATGTATTAGTTTCACGTTGGGGGGTTGTATAATGGTGGTTGGTTGGTATTGGGTTAAGTGTGTTTGGTGGCCGGCAAACCCCACTTGAACTAATTCAAACTTTGATTTTGATATATTCTTAGATTTAACAAAACAGGGATCGTCTAGTTATGTATTTGTCTTAGTTTTAACGAAAACTACCCCATTCAAACAAAAAAAAAGAAGAAGAATCCCAAGAAGGAAGCACAAAAAAGGACGAAAAACAAGAGACTCAAATGCGAAGAATGACATAAGAAAATTTTCCATATCTTGCTCAACTAGCAGTTGGACTTCAAACTAGGCTACTTGGCAATTTTGTTTGAACATCAGTTTGTAGTTAACATGCAATTGTTCAAACACACTTGCCAAACCAACTGTTAGTTTAACACTAACAAGAGAGACGCAACTGTAAAATGAAAATATGCGACGAAACAACAATGAAAGGATAATATAAGATACCATTCAGCAAGAGCAAAGATCATACAGCATTTACACGACCGGTTGAAAAAATCTCCGTGCTGCTGTGACTTAAAAAGAAAATGCAAATACGCATGTTTAATTTTCAATGAATCTGCAGAATAAGAGCAGGCTAAACTATTTATTTGTGATTTTTGTGGGGGAATTTTTTTTGGTCTCTTGAAAGCTATGGATGCAAGTAATCCGATTTTTATAAGACGTTTAAACGAGTAGTTCAAATCAATAGTTGAAACTGTAAATAATGTAAAACTCTTACATTCTACTAATAAAAAGTTACATTACAAAGCTCTCACATATTACAATTCTCAAACTCAAATTGATTGTTTAAACTACTCTTCCAAACACCTATTAGCCTAAAAAGGCTGTTATATGGTGCACACAAACACGAGAAGATTTCAGGCGGGGAAACAAAAGCATTAGCGGTTTGCCCGAGAGACTACCATTGTTTAACAGGAAGCATACAAGCTTTAATGCCCCATTGAAACAAGTATATTGGCCAAAGAAAACAAGAAGAAGAAGAACAAGAATCTTTACAACTGGGAAGTAGTCTTTAAGAAATTTCCGACCAGCCCATCAATACATTTGGAATCAGAAGACAGCAAAGCTGATAGCATCCGAAACCAGAGTAAATTACAAAAAAGCCTTGCGTAATTTCTATACATTATTCTCGATATTATTGACGACTACGTTTAATCATGAAACACCCATGTCCGAAAAATTGGGTATCAAGCCTCTATTTTTCTGTGGATATTTCTGTCCGCGACTGAACAATGGTCTTGCAAAAAATTGGCTGAGCTTAATTGCAAGTGGCTTGGAAACAAAAACAAACCTACTTATTTTAGCCGCTTGTCAAGTCGTCTTCACTGTCTTCACTGTCGTCACTGCAATTTTATATTCAAAAGAAAAATTAAAGCACCAGCAAGGACAAACACACACACACAAAAAGCATCAAGCAGCTGAAACTTTCAAGCGTTTCATAAGGTCATTGCAGATTGAAGAATGCAATATTATGATCACGGTTTATCATATTAAATTCTGCCGAACATTTTAGTCAATACTCAAAAGTCGACAAACAAGTTCTAAGGAACGTACCTATGATCTGGAAACTTTGATATTCGTCTAGCATCCAAGCCTGTGATAAATTTTTGGGCTGCTTGGACATTTTCGGTACCTGCAAAAAAGAACCGAAACTCCGTTGACAATTGGCACTTTGCTTTCAAGTTTATAGCACTGAAGTTTGCATAGCGGTGCAATGACCCTTCTGAATGGTCATTGTGATGATGGAAACTAGTGTAATTTGTCCCCAGAAAACATCCTCAGCCTGCAAATGAAAGGCCATAGTGATGCAGAGTAACAGAAACAGAAAAATTACCCTTGGTCAGCTGGAAGATATGCAGAGCACATCTTTCTGCAGCAAGTCTCACGGGAGTACTTCCGTCCTTCAAACACTCACCAATTGCAGGACCAATAACATTAACATGCCCTGCAACGACTGAAGGATTTGCCTGCAATACAATTTGCAACAAATAAGAACACTGGAAAATCACTGATCCACCATGGACAGAGGTAGAAACCTCATTTAAACCAAACCTACGCACTTTAGCAATTGCTTTGAAAGCAGATAATGCCCGTCTTCTTACTTCACTGGAATCGTCATGCAAAGCTGACACGAGGCACAAAATAACATCTAGATGCGTAGAAGTGTTGGATGGATCACTCTGAACCAGATGAAGTAGAAGCCTTTCAAATGCCTTTGTCGAAGCGTCTCGAAGAGGGAACTGTTTGGGAAGATAGGATTTGTCAACAATTGGCAAAAGTAAAATCATGTAACACGACTACATTTACACCAGGATTATAATACCTTTTCATCTTTCAAGGTGCCTTTAAGATGGTTCAAAATAGATGGGAACAGTGAAGAAGTGCAAATGGCAGATGGATTGTGCCTGAGCATGGATGAGATTGTTAGTACTGAACCATGCCTGGCAGACCAGCTAGGAAAGAACGTCAAATCTGAGAGTTCCTGAAGAAGCTCAGTTAGTTGAGCGTCTTCCATGTGCTGCAATATTATCAAAATGAAAACCACGGTCAATAGTGACTTCCCAACAGAAATAACCCCAAAAAAAAAAAAAGAAGAATCCAGAGCACGGGATTTTAAATGATATTGGAAATTATTTTCACAAGATATCTTCCTTACAATTAGTTTTACACATTATGTTCAAAATAATATCAGGCTTGTGCTTCTCCCTCTTAAAATTGAATAGAACAAGGATACGCGCACACAAATGCTTTATCAACGCATGAAAGAACAGAATTGCATGCATGCGTTAACGGATACAAGGCAGCATCAGTTGGAAGAAAAAAACAAACACACAAAACTGCTAGACACAGATTCTAAATCAAGTTTTCTCGCGTTATTTATAAAGATTTTTAATTTGGATCTGCATTGAAATTTGCATATACATGCTTTAGACTTCAATTATGTAAAAATTTAAGTATGTTGACATTTTATGCCATCAAATCATGACAAATGTTGTCCATTAATGCAGCAAGTAAAACTCCATCGCAAGTAAAAGTCAAAAAAGAAAAATAAACAGTGTAACATCATACCTGCGATGTAATACCCAATATGCTTGCAGCAGATATTCGAACCTGATCATCATCATGATGAATTAAATCTTTCATATTAAAATAGACACGAGTTCTAACAGCACTGCTAACACTCTTCCCAGCATGCTTTAGGACACCTTTTAAAGCAGACAAAATTGTCTCACGAACACCGGCATCAGACGCCTGAACAGTGAAACCCAGCACTTTAAGTCAGTCAGGTTATAATAAATTAATCCGCATCAAGATGCAATATAAATAAATCACCTGCAAGCTGGTTAGGAGGTCGCCCACTAAAGGGTCAATCCTGGTACTGAGAGCGCTAAACTTCCCAAGTGCAAGGGCAGCACTTAAACGTACAGTCCTGCGCTCAGCATTTGTATCAGTAAAATTTAATTGATGTATCATGACAATAGTTACAGTATCCAAAAATTGCATGAGTTCCACTGTAACTATGTTTTAGAGATTAAAAGCAAAATAAAATGTTAAACTAGTGTACTCCAAGCCTAACCTTGTGCTATCCTGTAGGCACTTAACAAATGTTGTTTGCAGCTGAGGAAGAAAAGGTTTCAGGGCCATCCCACCCTTCCTTATCATGATGGTTATAGTAGACAGAATGGCACCCTTCACCTGCCAAGGGAACCGATCACCTATTATACGAATTAGAGGCCTGTTGTCAAAACAAAAGAATGCCAAAATCAGATTAAAAAATTGTAGATATGCAGTTGTAACAAGCATTAGAAACTTTCATGAAAGAGCTAGCACTTCACAATTTACCAGATCCCAGCACAAAAGAGAACTACATTGGGTCATGGAAATAGTAATACAATTACCCTTTTGCTAAATTGAAAAACAGAGAGATTTTTGAGCTCAAGTTGTTTGGAAAAGAAATCGACATGTTAATTTCTGTTAGTTTGTGTGCATCTTTAATATACATTTGTATATAGAGATACACACATCTATACGTATCCAAAAGAATCAGTTTCTCCTACCGACAAAAAAAAAAAAAGTATCATCTGGTCACCCTTTTATTAAAGTGAAACACAAATTTAAACAAAAATGACATGTTCCAATTTGCTGGGAGCATATGTAACTTCTATAGAGTGTTCTGGTGTATTGATGTAACATGTAACAAAAGGGAAGGTTTAAACTATCATGTCGTTAAAGCAGCAAAAAGGAGAAATTGAAAAGATATTGAACTTCTATAAATTACAATTTAAAAATGAAACTTGCAAATTAATAGAGTATAATCTACAATTTAGAAATTTCAGTGGCACATACCCTGTAATTGGGATGACAAATTCTTTTAATGCTTGTTCACTGGTCACTTCAATCAGTTCTCCAAGACCAAGTGCCGCCTGCTCTCTTAGTTCAGCAGATCCACTTATCAGACCCTGTAAGGAAAAAACCAGAATCAGATCTAATTAAACAAGCATTAGACAGATATACAATAGAGATACCGCAATAAAGAATCAGACAAATATCCACTCTTGTTAAAGTATATGCTCCCCAAAAGGCATAAAATTGCAAGAAAGAACAATTGTTCTGAAAATTATTATACCAAAGATCCTTCCAGTCAAACTTTACCAGGGATGGAAAGCAAGAAAACGAGACAAGAAGTTTTTACTTCATACTAGTTAGAGTCCACATATTTAGTTTGTTGAAATTTTTGATACAAAGATGTAAAATTACTTTCTTTGCTAGATTTATTATTCTCTCTAGAGTTTAGTAGACCTATGCAACAAGCTAATAAAAGAAAATGAAAAATGAAACCTTAGCAATTTTTTCCTGTACTTAATCATCAAAAGGTAGTCCTCCTTTGTTACTTCTTTGTATTTCTAAAATTATAAGCCTGAATTGGTTGAAAGCCTGTGAATGGTAGAAGAGATTGGCTGTTCGATATATAATTTATAAAAAAATTGAGACAAAAGGGACAAGTGAGGGAATACCTGAAGAAATATAGGAAGGAGCGGCCGAAGTGCTTTCGGTAGACAAAACCCAGGTATGAGAACTGGTCCTCCCTGTAAGTTAATAAACATGATGAGATTAGCTTATTTTCACAGAAAGAGAACTAAAATACTTAGCTAACTAAAACATCTCAAGTACATAAACTGTTCTACCACCTTCTTTTTCCTCCGCTCTTTATCTCTGGATGTAGATACAGCATCGCGTACTAATTTAATATATGTTGGAAGTACTTCCTTGGGAACAGAGCTTATAACCCTTGACAAAGCTTCCCAAGCGACCTATTGTACCAAAAATAATAACCATGTAAAGAACATTCATTAAAACAGAAAAGAACTTGACTTATTTATGGCACATACCGCAACAGTAGCTGAATCTGAATCACTAAGCAAGACAATCAGGGTAGATATCATGTTTGGAGCTTCATCAGCCAAATATAGTTTGCTATTCTTAAAGAAATATCCAATGAGATATGCTGAACTTCTTCTTATTGAAGCCTGAAAAAATAAGTAATAAAGAAAGTGAAAGAGATTAATTCAGACATAAAATAAGCGTGTTCTTAAATCAGGAAATGGAAAGTAAGTCCTATTAACTGGATCCAAATCATCAAGTCGCAAGAACAGTTGTCTTATCACCAATTAGAAGAAACTGAAATCAGTCACCCTGGATATAAATAGCAGCTCAAAAAGGAGAGAATTTAATCAACACTACCTGGCTGTCACCGGCAGCTTTAAGAAGCTCTGGAAGCAGAGATTCAACACCTTCCTCATCAATGACTAAGACCACGGTCTCTGCAGCCTCCCTAGCCAAAGTTTGAACTTCCTATAGTTTTCACAAGGAACAAATAATTAGGTAGACAGTACGATCAAATGCCAAGGAATAGAATCGGCACAAATAAGAGGAGCACCGGTAGAAATATGAAGGTAGAATTCTAGTTACATACCTTGTCATCGCCAACCATTGCAGAAAGTAAAGCAGGAAGGACAATGCTAAGATGAGCATTAAGACCAGGTCCAGCAACCTCAGCTAAAGCACCAAGAGCATGAGCATTGAAGGCACTGTATATAACCAAAAGTCAAATCAGGGGCCGGTAAAAGGCAATTTTAAAAAGCACTAAACTTGAGAAGGAAGAACATACGAAAGAGGAAGATTGACCAGCTTGGGCAAAATATGAGGTAAAACAGCTGATGTCCGGACACTGAAACAGAAAGCAAACAAAATAATCTACTATTTGCAGTAATCCATAAATTCAAGGGAAAATTGGGAAGAGCCGGGAAACATTACATGTAAATTAACATTTTACCTCAAGATTTGCTTCAGGCCATCGAGAGCAGTGTCAGAAGTTTCATCGTCCTCCAAAGCATGCAGAAGTGTTGGAACAATCTCGTCAATTGCTTGCATTCCAGCACTCTACACGAAGAGATTTTGATAATCAGTTTTAGTTAAATACAAAAAATACCTAAAGTCAAATAATCAAATTGATACAAGGAATCAGAAAAAAGTACCTTGTAGACAGTGCTGAACGCCAAGCCTGCAGATTCTCGAACTTCAGGCGCGCTGTCAGCAGATAAAAAAATAAAATGAACTCGGGAAAATGAAAAGGATCATTCAAAACTTGACAAATCACAAAGAGATGCACTAAACCTATCACAAAGTGCTGTCCGAATAGTTGGGATGAGCTCATCCATGAAACTTAATAACTGACTTTTGCCCGCACTTGCCATTACTTCACTCAAGCCAATGCATACACCCTGTAAATAATGCAAAAAAAACTGATTATTTGTGGTCCTTTATAATTAACTGGCTATACAAACAGTTCAAAATAAAATAGGCTATACAAAAGAGTATGTACTTGCCCCCACCCCCAAAAACAAAAAAACAAAACTCCGGATAAGGGTGGAGGAATATTATGACAAACTAAAAGTCTAACAAGCAATAAAAGGATTTCAACGATGGTTGGAAGTGAAAACTGAAAAAGATCAATACTAAAAACTAACGCCAAATAGCCAAGCATTTTAAATACATGAGAAGTACTTGTGCTCCCTTCTTTTGTAATTTCTTTTTTTTTTTAACTCTAGATATCCACGCCTCTTTGAGTGTCTAACTAATCCCTGAGGGTGTGTGTAAACCGTACAAACTCACCAGTACAAGCTAAGGAATGTGGCCCAAGGGGAATTGAACCCAAGACCTCCCACTTGTAAGGTGAGGTCCTGAGCCACGCAAGCTACCCCTTATGATTTCACTTTATTGCCTTTACAATCTGACATTTTCCTTCTACTTCATTCTCTAGAAGGACATGTTTACTAAAATGTACATATACAGACACACACACTCAAAAAAGGCCACTAAAATTTTTAAGGACCTCAAGTTACTTTTTCTTTTGGAAATAAGCGCAAAAAATCAGCAACAGGAAAACAAAGGGAAGCTATCAAACATCCAAATACATCAAATTCGCAAAAAATAAGCAACATAGCGTCTTTTAAGACAGGAGCATATAACACAATGTGAAAATCTTGAAAAATAGTACAATTCATAGGTGCAAATGTGCAATTATTAAGGTAAAAAAACTAACTTGTCTTCTGCTTGTGTCAGGGTCCTTAAGCCCTTTGGATAAGATTGGTATGATTAAAGGAAGTACTCTTTCACCAAGCTTCCGGACAAGCTCACCAAGTGCTCGTCCAGCAACCTACATGAGCACTGGAATTAGAAAAAGAGTAATGCAAACCTCATAATGATTAGCCAGCAGAAACAAACATGTGCAAACCTGCCGCCTCTCGGATGACAATGACGCAAGAGAAGTAATTAGAGTATTCATCAAGACTGGCATTATATCCTTTAAAGTCTTTGGAGTGTTTGCAACTATAGTTTTCCAAACATGTAAGGCAGCCTGATAAAAGGTAAAGATTCAGTTATTGGATGTTGTGTATAGATAACTGAATGTTGTGTATAATCTAGTATCCAATGGAACGTGATAATATCAGGCATCATGCCAAATGAATGGTTCTTCTTCTTCCAACCTGACGCACTGATATGCTGACATCAGTTCGAACCATATACAATGCTGCAAGGACTTCATCACGTTTATCCTTTCCAAGAACCCCAATGATAGCGCGCCCATGTGCTTCAGTGCTAGCACCTTCATCGTCGCTGCCTCCCTCAAGTAAAGCTTTTCCAGAAGTTCCAGCAACCTGGATAAAATGCAAATCGCATACATATAAGAATGATAAATAAGAAAGCACACACGCATGCAAGGACACTCCCAGATAGGACAGTAGGAAAAAGTTGAAAGGCATTTACCTTAAATAAAAGATCACCCAACAATTCCACAGAGCTTTGTCGAATACGCCAATTATCATTAAATATTCCATCCTCCACAGCCGGAAGGAGTAACGGCAAAGACCTGAAGAGAAAGGCGGATATAAAAACAGAAGGAAATCCAACATGAAATAGTGGAAAGTACCATGACCAAATTCCATGGCTATTCAAAAACCCAGCTTTTAGTTTCTTACAGGAGTGTAGCCCACTTCAATCATCCATAACCCGGTGATTCAAAAATATTTTTCCACACACCCAAACCAACCATACTAGATTGGAAAATAACCATTATGCATTCCGAACAGGCTAATGTTTTGTCATATATGTTATATACTAACCTAATGTTTCTGACACTAAGAATAATATCTAACCACTCAAGTCAAAGAGAAAAAGGAAAAAGAAAAAACATGATGGATCAAGAACGCATTTATTTCTCCCAAGAAAAGAAGAAAATTTAACATAAGAATCTCACGTTGTTGCATAATGTTCAACAAGCACATGCCCTGCACCCAGAGCTGCATCCCGTACAGATTCATTCTCATCGGCAAGACCTACAATAAGAAGAAATTAGTTTTAAAAAAACCAGAATTCTCATAAGATAAAATTTTAAATTTATATTAGAAAATACTTTAAGAAAATACACTATTTTACCATCTAAAATAGCAGGCAAGACCTGCTGCAAATAATTCTGAAATTGGGTACCCAACGACCTTGGGAAATACTACAAAAAATATCCCCACACAAAAACATTAATTAAACTGATCATCTGAAAAACGAAATATTTTATTACTTCTTTAAGTTGTCGTTGCAGTGCTTACCTTAAAAAGTGTTAAATATCCGTCACGTACAGATGCTCTTTGATGAGAACAGTTTCGAATTATATCAGGAAGTAAATGCTCAAAGTACTCAGTTCCAAGGGCAGCCAATACCTGTAAAATAATAGATCTTAAACATACCATGCAGAAGTATGGAATCCCGTGGATGTAATGGTTATCTATAAAAATATTTTTAAATAAAACTCATGTAAAGTGCAAACAAGGGGTATCTCACATTAGAGTCATGAAATATTGTGCGATTATCAATACTGATTAAGGGCATTCATAAGTCCCATGTACTAAAAAGACATAATATTAAGATACTGACCTCACCCAGTCCTTGAGCAGCTCCGGAGCGCTCAACATTACTATTCTCAGATTTAAGCGTTTCTAACAACCATGGAACAAGATCTGGGAAGTTTTCGTCACCCATTCCACGTATAAGTGATCCAATGGCTCTTGCTGCAACTGAACGAACTTCTGGAATCGGATCCACAAGAACCTATTCTCATGAACATGGAAAATGAGGAGAGGCTCAAAACAAGAAAAGAGGAAATGCACAAATCTACGGATTAATACCTTTTTCACTTCAGGCAGAAGCAACCCTATGTATGGAATCATATCCTTTGGCTCTGTAACTAATGAACACATATTTCCAACTATTTGTGCTGCTTTCTTTTTGGTGTCAGCACTCCTCTCCCTTAGTCCCCTATGTACTATTGGTACTAAAAGGGCGAGTGAAGGAGCATCAATTGAATTAACAAAAGTTGTCTGCACAAATCCATTAAGCATTTCAGCCAAAAAAACAAAGAGAACTCGATATGTTGGAAATACAAGATTTGAGTCCATGAAAATTACTTGAAGCAGAATGTCGAGGGAGTATTTTGTGTAGTCATTGGGATCTGTAAGACCCATCAAAAGAGTGGGGACGAGGGAAGATATTTCTGGATTCTTTATTACGCTCCCGACCTGGAACAGCACGAAGAAGAGGGGAAAGTTACAAAAGCAGCTCTAAAGAAAATAAATAGTGCATAAACCACAGAAATTAAAACCTGTTGAAGTGCCATTTGGCCGGCTGATTGGACTTTAGGATGGGTATCTGTTAAGACCTGCAATTTATACAGATTTAAAAGAAGGGGAAAGAAAGAGAAAAGAGAAGTTGAAGTGTAAGATAGTTGACATATCCAAGAAAGAGGCAAATAATATCAGCAACAAATTCATGATTCACGTATCAACACCTCAGTGAGTTTTGGTACAATCTTAGGGAGACATTGAGACAACTGCTCAGGCGCACAGTAGGCCATAGCACCAAGTAGTTGAACACTACTTTGCTTTGTTCGCCAAGCTTTATCTTCAAGACCCTGCAAGAATAATGCGTTTACAAAGTTTTTACAAACTCAAAAAGCTAAATAAACAAAAAATAAATAAATAACCAAGTATCTATTTATGGAGAAAAGAACTCGTACAACAGAAAAAGGAAATAACAAAGAGAGAAAAGTCATTGGCACTCAAATAAAGCCAGCCAGATCAAAATCAAACAAACTGAAAAAATGTTAATCTCCCTCCCGTGAAGAAAAGCCATTTTATTCCTCCAAGCATCTAATCTTTTGCCAACCATGTCATCATTAAATTAAAAAAACACTCGTCCTCAGCAAATTGCAAATGGGAAAGATAAGTTTCTGTCCTCTCACCAATTACAAATGTATAAAACCTTTTAATGAAGGAGAACTCTCAAGCAATAGCAAACCAAGCAATATAAGACATTGACAACCACAGTGAAAAGGGATGAAGATCAAGAATCTACTTGCCTAAGACCCTAAAAACCTAACTAGCCCATAGGTTTGACATTCAAATAACAAAGGAAGAAAAAATGAAATAAACTAACACCACACACACACACCAAAAAAAAAAAAAAAGAAGCGGTAGTTGCTAAACACCTTTAAAAGGGATGGAAGGACCAACTTCACTCCCTGGGCACTAAGTTGAGACATCATTGCACGAGCAGCACATTCTGCAGCTTCTCGAACAGCAACAACTTGATCAGAGAAGGAAACCAGGAGTAGTGGTAACATTTGAATCACATACCTACATTAAAAAAAGGAAAGAGAGAGAGAGAGAAACGTCAGATATATTATCAAATAAAGAAACTACTTTTGTGTCCAAAATAGTTTCCACATACGGTTCAAATAATCGTCCAAGGGTTTCACAAAGGCACTCAAATCCGAGCAAAGCTCCTTCACGACGTTTTGCAGAACTCCTGGAGTGAAAATAATGACTAAAAATCAAGCTCTTCCCAAAGAAATTCTATATCCAACTTCAAAAAGAAATGAATATGAAAAAGTTCTTTATGAGGACAATGACAAACAAAAGGTAATGAAAAAATCAAAAAGCATCTTTGACCCTCCCTCTTTTCTTCCTTTTCGAAATTAATGAAAAAGAATAAGAAGGAAACCAAAAGAAAAAAAAAAAAAAAAACCCTCCAATGCTCTCACCATCCAGAAGGCTTGACATAGAGGAGTAGTACCAGAGATGTAGCCAAGAACCACGATTTAATACATAAATTTAGTAAAACAAAGATTTATAGAATATTAAATTCAAACAAAAAGAAAAATAGCGACTGCAATTAAACAATATTGGTTTTTCAGGTTTCTCGTCAAAATAATAAGAATTTGCTCAATAAGCTTTCATATCCAAATGATGTCGTTTTTTTCCAATGAGTTTGCTGGCCATATGCATATGCCTGCTTAAAATGGAGGACAAACCTATCTGCAAGACCTTCTTGTAGTGAAACCACAATGTTGTACTTCTTCAAGCACGGGATTCCAAAACCTTTGACTAGTCCAGCAAGCCCAAAAGCTGCTCCACGGCGTTCCCCATACTTTTCGCTTTTCATCAATTGATCCAACAGCCTGGAAACAAGAGCTGGTCCATCATCCTTATGCAAGAAAACAATGTGTTAGATATCCTCGAAATAAAGCTCAAAACATAAAAAAAGAAGATAAATAGGCATGTGCTAAAGAAATTGCACTAGGCGGTCTGTTTTAGCCCATTTTTCACGAACAGCCAGTCAGGACCACAATGTTTCCCAGGTGTCATTTTGTGCAATGTGCACCGAATACTGTATTTTTTTGACTGATAGGAGATAGAGTTCATTCAACCAAGGGAAGAGAGAGAGATGAAAAAGAATACGAGTTTCTAAGCAGCTTCTGAGCAGTGTCGTACCTGCTTTGATTGCATTAATGGAGCTAGGCACGCAGAGACAGCTCGTTGAACAGCTTCTGATGGAGTATTCAACACTTCTAGCAGCTTCTCCACAACAGTGTGGACTTTAGGATCATCCTGTTTCACAACCGGCATTTAAAAATAAATAAATAAATAAAGAAGCAGAGGTGATGTCAAAAACAAATAAGAAAGGATAAAGAGATACTGAGAAAATAAAAGGACAGACTCAATACCTTCGCCAAATGTTTTGCCAAAGCTCCAGTGAAAATAACAACACCTTCACGAACCAAATCATATATCTCTTCATCCGATGCCTAAGAAAAGAGGAAAAGAAACATCTGACATACGAGACCCTACAATAGGTTTTGAAAAAATAGAGCAATTTACTCCACCCAATACCTATTTAACATAAGATTGTTATGCAATCAGATGAAGAAAAAGGAGCTCTAATAGGCATCTCTGGCAAGTTGGAAACAGCATATACTATTAGGAAACGGGGATTACCTTTCTGTTCAAGTAGTTTTCAAAGATGGGAAATAACAAGGAAACATTGTCCCTGCCATGTTTATCGATAATCATGATTCCAGCATTAATCATTCTTCCTCGAACATCTGCATTAGGATCTGCCTGTACATTCAAATGCAGGAAATAGTAATGGCACCACTTTCCCAAGTTTTTTTAAGTGGATAAAAAAAGTGAAAAAAAAAAAAGACAATTTCTTAAATAGAATATTTAATAAAAATTTAACAATTCCTTAAACCGCAAAAGATGACCAAAATACCAGACAAGTAATGTATAAATAATAAAGGATCGGATATAAAAGAACGACGATCCTACCAGTGCTCGTGAAATCAGAAATGTCATGACGACAGGAAGGTCTTTTGTCCTCAGTACATCAGCAGCAGAGTGCAATGCCAAAGCAACCCCTTGTCGGCCCAGCCAACCAGCATCAAGATTGTCCTCCATGAAACCAGCATCACAGATGTACAAAGAAAATAAAGTAGACAAAGATTCCTGCAATTGAAAATGTTATTTAACAAAACTAAACAGCTAAGACAATCAAAAGTGCGATAAAGTAGACTTGCCCATATGCATTATTTGATAAATTAGACTCACCTGTATGGTGTCTGGGAATTCATCCAAAGCAGCGGCTAATGCCTCCGCAGCAGCCAACCTTACATTGTAGTTAATGTGGGAAAGAGCTTTAAAAAGGCCAGAATAATCAGTTTCAAAATCATAGCCATAGCAATCCCATATATCTTCTGCTGCTTCCGCAACTGACTGAAGAGAGATAGCATAAAGATGATTAATAATACAATCATTTTACAAAAGATCTGCAACAGACGTACAATATAAAGAAAGCTGCTCTCTCATGACGGATAAAAAACCAAGCAAAAGAAAATAGAATACAGCATACCTAATAGAGGTACTTTGCTAATCGGAAAACTAGCAGCATTGTAATACTCAAGCATTAACATAAAAGACAGGTATAGTTAGCAAGCCCAACCTTTTGTGGATCATGTAATGCAATCCAAATGCTTGTAGCAATCTCTACATTTTGCGGAAGAGATCGGTTAGAAACAGCAGGGATGCACTTTACGGCATTCAAGCAGGCCATTCTTACATGAACATCTTTCGCATAAACTCCATATAGAGCCTGCCAAAATGCATATTAACAGAAATGTGTAAAATGAAAGAACACCATAAATTGCAATGAGATGAGAAGTTTAGTAAACTTACAGGTGCCACGTCGTCTGGTTGCAAACCTAGACACAACTCATTCAATGCAGGCCCAATAGATGCTTGATAAGCCGGGACGACTCCAAGAACATGATAAAGGACCTAAAAACATGAAGAGAATAAGTAAAAGGGTAGAACAAAATTAGTACAATAACCAAAGGAAAAAAAGAAGGGAAATGTAAATATCTGTGCCAGCAAGGAAGTTCAAATCTTTAACTGATAGCATCCGAAGCCTGGGAAGGGGTAATAGGGGATCCATGTGCATGTAAAGAATACTAAGCACATCATCATGAAGGCCTGTTTTCTTCAAGGACAACAGGATTCGCTCCATTATCTGACAGAAAAGTACAACAGAAAAATTAGAAAACAGAATCTCTATACAAATGCATCTGACAGAAAAGTACAACAGAAAAATTAGAAAACAGAATCTCTATACAAATGCATTCAACCATACACGAGCAAGAAAACTTACAGGGAAGACAAAATTGAAGGAATCTACAGGAAGGGCTCCAGATTTACAAGATACAGAAAGGCCACCGACAATTCTTTCAAAAAGACCAAAAGAAGGTTTTTCATTTTCTTCCCCTTCACCAACAGAAGAAATCAGATCCAACTGAACCCTAACCTCGTCAGTTGCGATCAAGCGTAAAGCAGTTGCAATGTCAAGCGCCCAATTACAAAGAGGTGAGACAGTGCATCTTGAGAGCTCTACCATTGTTTCATAGGCTACATCACCTACTATAGGCGACCTTAACAATGGATCAACAAACTTGAACTGATTCAAGATGAAACACAACAGTCTAAGTTTAAAATATCTCCTAGAAAAATATGGCACAGGAATACAATTTTTAAATGTGTATGACGTGTGCGTGTTTGTGTTTGTGCGAAATACATATATAGGTGTGTGTGTATTTGGGCGAAATACTGCAATCATAAGTACATGGGTGTGGAAACAAACCAGAGAAGGTAGTTGACTATGCGCAAAAATTGGATTTGCAACAGCCATCGCTCCAAGAGTCCTAAGAATTAGAGACAACCTCCCTTGTATTTCCCGCACTCTCTCACGGATAGATGCTTCCTCCTTAAGTAGTAACTCACGCGCCTCCTCTTTTGCAGTCTTTGCTTTGTCTAAAAACCAATGTGATCATACGTATATTAAATACTTGGCACGAGAATAAAAATTCCATAACAAAAGAAATATACAATAATACATGCCAGGTTTCTTGGTTGACTTCATAGGTTCCCTTTTTCCAACAACAGCTTGTTCTCTTTTCACAGAATGATTGGAAACAACATTGCCCTGGATTATATACCAGTGCATTAGAAAAGAAGAACACAGAACAATATTACAACAATTATAATAACAAAATAAGTAACTCCAACAAAGGATAAATGAAAAACACGAAAATAATAACTAATAAATGCTAAAAGATATAATAAAGTCCAATAAAAATAATAATAAAAAAAAGGCATCCAGAATACCAAATCATCTTCTTCATCATACATCCGAAAGCGGCCCTTAGCTTGCTTTATGTTCTTAGTAGCAACAGACTCTGCAACATAAACACCTTGCTCACCGGAAAGCATGCCTTCAGGAGTGCAGAAAATCTGAAACAGGGTGAGATAAGCGGACACAAATTAAATAAGTTAGGAAAATACAAAGGTAACTTGCAAATAGTAATAAGAAAATGAAGAGACGTTCCAAGAACATCTTTTTAGAGTGTGTTTGTTTAGGTTTTTAAATCACGGTTCGAATTATTTTGCTATAGTATTTTCTCTCACAAAAATTTAAATCTTCATTCAAATACTCGTATCAAACGCACCCTTAATCTTTATGATTCCACCATTAACATCACTGAAACGTAAAGTCGTTCATAAAATGGCATAGAAGATAAGTCTAATATTAAATCAAGAAGAGAAGCCAAAAAAATATACCCGAATTTCATCCTCTGTTAATGTATCATGCGAAAATCTGTCTGGAAGACTTTTCAAGTGCTGGCATAGTCGTACGTGTCCAGTCAGCATCTCAAATAGGATTCTACAAGCCTAATTAACCGAAAACACATCTAATATGATTTATGTTGAGTCATCGAGCACCTAACCTTCTCGAACTCTAAATAAGTTTCTCTAGGCAATATGGACATCATGGTGGAAAATGATGAAATTGCTGCTTGTTGTTCAATAGGATTAGCACTCATCAACCCCATTGGTCCAAGTAGGCCCTGAAATCGACACCAAGGACATGTTTATGGAAGCCTGGTTCATTCCTCAATTCGTAAAGTATCATTGTCATAAATCAAAATACCGGCACAAAAGAATGAATTACTTTCCATCAACAAGAACAAAGGCGAGTATATAAATTTTCCCTTTAGTACGTAAGCAAGCATCTTCAAATTGGTCCATAAAGTGCAGAAATCATGAAAAAGAAATGAGCCTTTTCAACAACTACTGAGTTACCTTGCACAAATTCTCCACGTCAGCTGATATAATAGTAAGGACATCAACACCGCATGTTTGAGAGCATTTACATAGCCTCTGAAAACAAAGATAAAATGGTCAATAAACGGAATAAAATTCTTCAATGTCTTAAAACTACAGAAAAATAGTAGAGATATTCTCAACGGGAAAAAATACAGAAAAAAATAGTGACAAAATATATAGTTCTTAACACATGAATTTGGATTTTGTGGGGATATCTCAGACCTCTTAATGAAGGTGTAAATAGAAAAAACAGAGCAAGCTCTTCAACAGCACATAACTAGGAGCTCTTACCTTAATAAAACATATTATTTATCTAAATCGAAAAGGGGATTCCTGCTTTCAGATTGAAGATAAGAATAGCAAAAGTTGAAAAACACAAAAAACTAAAAATAAAACCAATGCACAACTATTTATTAGTAAACAAATATTTACCCTCCAAATCGCATTCCTTTTTGCAGTGCCAACTATGTACGGATGATGTGCACAGAGCATCACTTGCATAGATGTACTTGGATTAACAGCAAGAGCCGCTGATGATATCACAACAAAAGCCTTTACTGAAACCTCCGTAGATGGAAGAAAAGGCACTTGAACATCCAATGAATTATCTGTGTCACTACAGAAATACAGATTTAGATCTCCAAACAGAGGAAAATGATAGAAAGATGAAAAGACATGTATCAGAAAACTATAAACCCACACATTTCAAATAATGATTAATATATAGTTTTATTCTTCATGAACAGAAATTGAATACCAGAAAAAAGTAGAAAGTATTTAAAAGAGAATGACAAGCAGCCTACAAAATAATGCAGAACACCCAGACAACAAAACATTTTTCCACTAAATTTCAAAAGAAAACAGAGATTAGTCATTAAAATGTCTACTATTTAGAAATCAAAATATGTACAACTGATGTATGCGAGACTCCTTTTTCTTTTGTTTTTTTTTTCTTCTTCTTCTTTTTTTTTTTTTTTTGGGTGAAGGTAGACTCCTTCTTCGCCGTTAGTCAGCTTTCCACATTGATTCATTTTGAGTTTGTTTTCGTTTCAGGGACCAGTCATTGAATCAAAACTCTGATCATTTCTTTCCAATCTAGTCCGATCCCAATCCTTTTTAAAATACCTTTCTTAGTTTCATAAGCAATCCTGTAACTATTTTTCTTCTTAGGTCTTAGATAACTGAAAACTATCCGCTTTTTCGCGCTCAGAAAAATTCTTATGAGCTAAAACCACCATCATAGAATTATATAGAAGGGTATAGAGAGGCTAAAACTAACAAGCACACTGCAAAGTTTAAAAAAAAAAAATGCAAAAGACAAAAGTCCATCTCCCTTCACTTCACAGTAGAAGTTACAAATATTTAATTCTGTCTGCTCTTAAAGCCCCTAGAGAAAGAAAAGCAAAATTAATCTAGCAGCGTAACCCAATATTTGAAATATGACAACGAATGCAAAAAGTGCCCCCCAAACCACTCATCCAGACACACACATAGACACAACACATACAAAAACAAAGCAAAAGAAAACAAAAAATGAGAGAGGGAACGAAGAAAAAGAAAACGGATGAATAAGAAGACAGAGGGATGCATATAGTTGCAAAAGTAAGATGTACCTTGTTTTTGAAATATAGAGCTTCTCTGCAGCAAGAGACATATAATTGGTGAATTCGAGTAAAAGAGTTTCAGTCAACTGTGGAGCAGAAGCAATTATCTTTTTGGTAGCATCATAAGCCCTTCTTCGAACTTCCCAACATGGGTGGCAAACTAAAAATATTACTAGCTGCAGCATACCAACAATTACTTAGTAATAAGTTTGAGTATCCTTAAAAATAAAAAGAAATAATAATAGTAAATAATTTTAAAAAAAAAAAAAAGAGTGGTCCAAGTTTAAACCAGTTTACCTGTAACGGTAATCTCATGGAAAAGGTATCTAATATCCTGCATAATAGAAAGGCAACAATTTAAACAGTCACTACCAACTTTTCTACATAAGACTAACAGAACGCTCTATATATGTATAGTCAGAAAAACGAATATATAATACCTGTGCAAATGTTCCACAACCAGCATCTCAAGAAGATCAATACAAGTAGTGCAATCTTCAGTTGATAATTTTGTGGCCTGCAGCACCAGTTCTCAGTTTCTATATCATGAGAAGCGAAGGGAAAAAGCACAGGAAAAGAAGAGGGAAAAAAAAATCCAACTGACAGCATTATTGAATGGCTACCATATTTATTGGCACAAGAGAAGGCTCGTTTTGAGATATCAAAGACCAGATCTTTTCCTTCATAACAGTATCCTCTGGAAAAAATAAATAAATACAAAGGGGAAGTAAATCGACTTGAATACATCAAAGAGTGTTTGGGTGGGGGGGGGGGGGGGGTGGCCACGGGGGCACGCGCTGGGAAAACTGAGACAGCTCACAGAAATGTAGTCTATATGTAAATAACCTAAGCATTATGGGGGAAAAGGGATAATGAGCACCTGCTTTGATGTCAACAGCTGCTATTTTTCCAACTATAAGCAAGGCATATATGCCATCCAAACGTTGAACTGCCTTTGTAAAACCAGTTTTCACAAGATGGATGAGAGGCACAAGCAAGGATGACACCTGGAAATGTATAATGCCAGATGTGGTGAAAGGGAGCCTTAAACAAGAACAAACTGACAGATGCAAAGCCAGGCAAAACTCTATGCCCCAACTTACCCGTAAAACAGCATCGTTGTCTTTACATATGGCTTGTAAACAACGAAGATGTCCCCTTCTTAAGGCTTCCTTCTCCTTAAGGCCAGAAGCAATGAATGCAACAGCATCTGGTTGGACCACATCAGCAGATCGTGCTGCCCAAGATCCCAAAGCTGACAAAACTGCGAGCTTAACCTCCTCGTTGCCTTGAAAAACACCCCATGTCAAATCAAAACAATAAATACACAATACTCAATTGAAGAAGGGAAAAAAAGTAAAGCCCACATGGAAACTGAAAGACAAAATGTAGAGATTCAAAAATCTGCCCAAAAAGAAGTTAAAAATCATTACATAAAAAAAAAAGAAAAGAACACCAAAAGGTAACAAGTTACCATCATCCTTGTAGCAATATAGAAGGAAGCTACATATTGTTCGTGACAGGCTATTGAGGTATTTTCCATCGGGAGCATTAGACAATTCTTGCAGTGCATTGATCATTCTGATTCTCTGGTAAGGTAACGCAAGTCTTCCTTCTAAACCTGTTAAATTGACACCTTGACTTAAGAATAGCTCAGCCAAAGAATCAAATGCTCAAGCTGAAAACATATTGTAGGGCATAACCCTATGGAAAACATGAAGAAAAAAATCCCTCACTAGCCACTTCTGACACATAACCATTATAAAAACCATTTTGCTTTCCCTTTTGTTTCTTTTTTTAAAATAAATAATTTAGTAACAAAAATAAAATCACATAGTACTGAGTACACCCCATACCGCCAATTACAGCTTTTACAGCATTAAACATTGCCTCTAAAGCATCTGGGTTACTTGACTTTTTGCTCAAACAGCTTACGATTGCCAATGCCTCAATCCTTCGGCCTTCGTCTGCATGTCGAGCCTGTGGCAGGGCCACTGAAAGAATTTCAAGAGCATACTTGCTCAAATCCAAGTTGACTGATCTCAAAAGAATTCCAACTGACTCCAATACTATCTCAGGGTTTCGCTTCAGCATTTTAACAGCAGCTGGAACCACAATACTTTGAAAATCCTCGTGCGACATGTGCTTAAAAAGGGGCTGGAACGCTTCACTAAGACCCTTCGCAGGCTTCTCTCTTGAACTTAGAACTGCTTTAACGTATATATCAAGAAACGTTGGCTGTGAACAGAAAACCAAGATTAACTACTTGACTTTGACCTAGTAAAGCTAATACGAGTAATTTAAACGTAAGTACTCCAACACAGAAATGCCCCACTTCAATTAGTAACGCACTCACATGAACACAGAGAAAGGATAAAGACATGTTGGAATGTTTTAGATTTCCCCTTTATACAATCTAACATGATATAGCTCCTCTATAAACGAAGTGAAAAACAATATAAATATACGACTCTTACCTTGCCCTGTTCAAATAAAGAAGGTGCTTTACTTGAGGTACTCGAGAACTCCATTAACAGCCATACTAACTCCGGACTATCTTTGTTAGGGATCCGCCCGTCCTTTAATTCCTCTATGTAAATTTTGTAGATATCTGGTAACTGAAAAATATTATATTATTTGGCATGAGGTAACTGAAATATATTCACATATCTACAAATACAACAAAAAAAGAAAAAAGGCTTCTATGATGAGAGTCTGAGGACACTATTAATCAACTAGCTGAACAGGTTCAAAGAACTAAACCTGAGAAAATAACTGAAAGAACGTTTGTTTGCAGGCCTTTCGCTCGCGCAAAGATCTTGGCATAACAATGTGAAGCAACGATGCTTGTGCTGTGGCTAATCTACAACAAGCATTCTTCGAAACAGTGGCGAACTGACTCTTACTGAGGAGGAAGCACGACCACTGAAGAAGTCTGAAGCCGCCGACGAACGACTGGACCTTTGCCTGCTTCTCCATTGCCTGAACAAGCGCCGCCGCGAAGCTTTTCATGAAGATAGTCTCACCTAGTACCTTCGTAATCACGTTATCAACGGCACTTCTCGAACTTCGCTCATCGTAAATGTACAACGTCTTGAATATGATATCCATCAACAATAAAGCCAATTCCGCGTTCATTTCTGCACAATTCGAAAAATTCAGAACCTAAAAGGATCCATTTCACCAACATTTTTTCTCATTTCAAATGCAAATCGGCAAATTTTTCACAGTTCAAATCCAAATTTTCCAGCGAATTACGAATCGTGATTGTAGGTTAAGGAAGAGACTGGAGGAACCTGAAATGGCGAGAATCGGAGGGATTTCGTCGCGGAAGATCCGGACACGCTTCTTGGCGGAGGGAGTGGAGACCAACCCGGCGATGAAGGCGAGAGACTCCGATGGGTTGGCCATTGCGGAGAGGGAAGTGGAGGAGAGAGATTTCGATGGCGGAGATGAGCTCGTTGAAGTTCCAACGATTGAAGAGGAAGAGGTTACTAGGGTTTTAGAAGCAGCTAAGAAACTGGGGACTGTGACTCAGAAAGGAAGATTTTGAAGAAAGGGAAAAAAAAAAAAATTTGAGTAAAAGTCTTTTTCAAAAAAAAAAAAACACGTTTTTGTATAGGTGAACTGTCTTAGTTTTTTTTTAAAAATAAGAAAAATAATTGTAACAGAATAAGGATCTATTTGTTTCGTGGTTTGAATCACGGTTCGAATCATTTTGCTACAGTTTTTCTCTCATAAAAATTTAAATCTTCGTTTAAATACTCTATTCAAATACTCGAACCAAACGGATCCTAAGAAACCTCAACAAGATGAAAAAAAATTGAAACAGTTTTGATATCTAAAAAGCCTTTTTTGTATTAAAAACTGTCTAAAAAAAGGATCATTGACCAAAAAATTTTTTTCCAAAAAGTCATTTTTAAAAATCTCTCACTCAGAAAAGTCTTGAGACAAGACGAGAGGAAATGAGAGATATATTTGGAAGATTTTGAAGGGAGGGACAAAAAAAATTTCGAATTGAGTAAAAGTCCTCTTTTTTTGAACAAAAAAAACATGCTTTTCTGTGCAGGTAAACTGTTCCAGTTTTTTTCAAAAAAATAAGAAAAATGACTGTAGCAGAATAAATAACCTCAACAAGATGAAAAAAAAATTAGAACCATTTTGATGTCTAAAAAGTCTTTTTTTGTGTCAAAAACTGTCCAAAAAAAAGTCATTGACCAAAAAATTTTTTTCCAAAAAGTCATTTTTAAAAATCTCCCTATATATTTTGGTATATTTGTTTCGTAAATTTTTTTGAACTCAATAGACTCAAATTTAAATTTAAGTATCTTTTAAATATGTATTTATTTTTCTTAAAATCTAAATCATTTAAGTATTAAAAATCCAAGTTTTTAAAGTTTTTATCCCTCCAAAACTTTAATACTCGGATATCTTTGCTACAGTAAAAATAAAATTATTTCCCCTATATTTAAGGAAAAAAATCATAATCCAATTAGGATGATTCTTTTTTCACTGTGTTTCTACTAAAAAAAGGAATAAATCAAGATCTATATTGCATATTTTTTAAGATCATTAACATTAAGATTTTATTAGATTTATTAATAAATCAAAAACTATTTTTACTATCTCTCCAAATACAAATTTCAATTTTATTACATACTCAAATTAAAACTTAAATCTATATCCAAACCCCAATTCGGATAACAATTTAAATCAATAACTCAAATCTTAATTCAAATCATATTAACTCAGGCCCGTTTGGTTGAAGCACTATGATGACTAAAGAGACTCAAGTCTTAATTTGAGTCATGCAAATCAACAAAATACTTGTTTGGTGCGTTGAAGTTTCAAATCACAATAATCAATTTTCAACCCATTCAGTCCCAAAACCCGAGTTCACCCCGGGGGTTGTTTTTGGCAGACTTCAATATCAGCGCTACAGTATCGATTATTCCTTGTGATGCGCGTGACTCTTCGCGTGATTCTCCTGATTCATCACAGAGATTCTCTGTGCAATCTTTTCGCGCAATTTTTTCTTACCATTGAGGGATTTTATTTTTATTGCTGCAATAAAATCCCCCAACTGAGCAGGTATGGTTGAACTCTTTTATCTCCTTTGCAGTCTACCCACCATTATTGTTCTGCAAAAGCTCTCTCTAGGTCTCTCTCTCTTCACCACTCTCTCTTTGTCCAAACGGCGACCATCGTTCCCAGCCGTGGAGCATCAGCCCTCAACTCGGTCGTCTTTTCCGCCGATGTAGATTGGCTCATCGTAGACCATATTTGGCCCACCGACCATTGTTGAGGTGTTATCGTTGTCAGCGTCGGAGCAGGCGACCGGTGTCCTCGCGAGTTGCTTGCGTTCGGCTGGAGTCTACCCAATCATTCGTTGCCTCAAACATGCTAAGTATTCGACCTCAAATCCTCTTTTTCTTGTTCTCGTTTTTTCTGGGTCTTGTCTTTATACGAGTTCTTTTACTTGCTATGCTCTGTTGACACAGCTTATGGTTGGTATGTTCCTCTGTTTTTGTCGAATGTAGATTTTTATTTTTTTGGGCTCTCCGAAATTTGGGTTCATCTTTATAATCTCCATCCCTAATTACTTTCCCTTACTCGGAATTTGGGTTGGTGAGAATGATCCAGCAATTTCTTTTATTTCGCCAATTGTTTGCGTGCGAGACTTTGGAGCGTGGAATTTGGGATTTATTTGCCTAAAGTTTGAAACTTTTTTTCTTTTTTGGTTGTTTAAATTGGTGCATAAAATTCTGTAGCCGTCTAATGGGTTTATAGGATGTGTAATGAACAAAGTACTTATAGAGAAATAAAAAAATTGTGCCTTTTTTAACTGATGCTTGGGGCAAGACATGAAGCTGAGTTGAGCTCGATCCAGTTAGGTTCTTTCTATGAAGTGCCCAGTATTATATATGTTTTAACTGCGTATGGCGTTTTTTTATTCCCCAACAGAAACAATTTATTGGAACTTAAAAATTGTGTCTTCGCTTTTTGTATTTGAGGCTTTTAGGTCTGTTTTCTATTTGGAGTGCAAGAACTTGTAGGATTTTTATAGAAAAATGGATATGGATTGGAGATGGACAATTTTAATGCCATTATCTGCTAAAGTTGTTGGATCCGATAGTGTGAATGTTGAAATTGAGGCTATGCTTCGTTCTAAGATACAGCGAAACAGAAAGATAGGCAAAAGGAAAAATAACCAAACCACACCACACCACCACCCCCTCCATCCACCACCAACCCCACCCGACCCCCCCTCCCTCAGGTGTAGTTTTTCCAAGGAAACAGAGGAGGAAATGAAATGTTATGTGTGCATGTTCATGTGTATGTGTGCGAGTACATGTGTAAACATGTGTTTTTCTAATGTGGATATTGTTTTTTTTTCTTTGCCATCAGTAAGGTTATTTGTGGCGTCTACAAATTCTTCAATTTCAATTGAAGAAACTATTTCATTTGGTTGTTGAATTGTAGGAAATGTATATACTACTTCTGATGGTTGGCCCTTTTTTCCTTGCTCAACGCGATGGCAAACCAAATGTGGGAAGCTTATGCACAACGCTCTTGGTACACAAGTCGGCATTAGTATTTCAATACAGTAATTTCTTACTACATTAATGTTGAAACGTTGCTACGTTAGCTAGAGGTTTTGTCGTCATTGTCTATAATAAACACTGTCATGTATACAATGACATTGAAAAAGGAACACATTCTTTGAATGGATTGTAATAATTTTTTTTCACATAAATTCATATACTTGATTAGAGAGAGAATTGGATATTTCGGCAAATCGTTAATAGCATGAACATGGCAACAAGATTCAATAGGCAACAAAAAGAGGACTTAATACAGTTATAACTCTAATTTTTTTAATATTGTGTTCATGTGCACCCAATATTGATTTCTTATTGCATTCAATGAAATGAAAATAACTTATTTCATATACCATTTTATGCTATTTTTACAAAAAATGTGTTATTTTTGTAAAAAAAATATATATAATTTTGACAAAAGGGCAAACAAAAATCCTAATCCAAATCTCACATGTACCAAACACATGTTCATAACTCAAATCATGATTCAAAAACTTACCAAACATATATTTCAATATTCTATCCAAATTCAATTTTAAATACTCTGCCAACCAAACAATAACTCGAATTATAATTCAAATCACATTACTCAAATCACAATCCAAATCACAACACTATTTAAAAAGAATCTAAATCACCATAATTCGAATACCTTTACCAAACGGGCCGTATTAAATCATTAATTTAAATTCATTTATCAAACTGACCTTTGCATATTTTGCTCTCTCGCTTGCACAAGGAGAGGCAGGGGAAGGGATAAATATGACTTTGGGCTGGAAGAGAAAGGCATTGTCCTTCTTGTCCGTGAAAATAATGGGCTTTTCGGCCCTTTTGAATTTGTAAAAAAAATTACAATACTTATCCAAATTATTGTTATGAAATTAAAATCTAATACAACATTTAAAATATCTTAAAAATACCCTTAATGATATACTAATTATCTTAATGATATTACATATTATACTATATAATTACATATAAATAATTTTAATGATATTATTATGAGATATTTGTAGAATTTTCATAAATTAGAGTCATATTTTAATTCAATAAATATAATTGAGTTAATTGTCTCGTTAGCCCTTGAATTGTGAGCATTGAACTAGGCTTTAATGGAAGGGCAGTCCACATGAATTGTGGCCTGGCCTTTCTTTGAAGATAAGCTCACACCATCCTGTCCATTTAGGATCCGATGTAGGTATCAGGTATCTGTCGTTTTTCTACTCTTTTAACCAAAACGACAATGTCTTGGTTGAAAAGTTCCTTCCCCTTCTTTTTTTTTTCGCGCTAAACTAACTCCACTTGATTTTGGAGGTGAAGTGATGGGATTTTGTGGGATGTGATGGGTGATAAATTATAGTTATTTTGGGTTTTTTTTTTTACTTTAAATCTTATTGTATTTTTAAATACACCTTATTAAATTGATTTTTTTTCTCAATTGCCTTCCTAATTATTTTCTCCATTTAATTTTTTAAATAAGTCATTCCTTAAATATTATTTTACTATTTCAAATATTTTTTAAAAAATAAATGTCATTTCCCTATTTTCTCCACGTTGAAGTAGATCTTTTATTTGTTGCACTTAACCATTTTCTTTTCAACTGTCCTTTTATTCATTGTTTTTTACATGTAAACCTTATACTAATTTTTTTTTTTGTTGAGGTCTTTTTTTCCTTAAATACAATATACTTGTTAAAATAATTTTCCTCAAGTGCGACACGAGTTGAATATTTTTTTTGTGATATTCTAAAATTAAAGAAAATTAACAAGTTAACTACATACATATGTTAGTGAGAAGATGGATTAAAATCATGCAATTTGAGAACGCAATTTACACAAGGGAAATTTTCATAAATACTATATTTTAGTGTTCTTTTTATAAATGTCACATATATATATTTTTTAGTATAACTTAATATGTAATATGGATGATAGTGTGGTATAACTTTTTTCTAAGTGTAGTAAAAATAACACTACTTTCAAAAATAGAGCATAACATGCGATTTTCTTTTAAACTAAAATTTACTTGAAATTTAACTTTTATGTGGAAAAATATTATAAAAATTTTAGTTTCAACTAGACGATTGAAGGCCATATAAGAAACAACGCATATTGTTTAACGACAAATGATATTTTCTTCGTCTACGTCATTTCATCGTCAAAATGGTATGGACTTTTGAAAGACAAAAAAAATGAAGTCATTTTTTCCCTCCGAAACAATGTCGTTTTCCTCTAGAAACGACAACTAATTTTAAGGGAACATTTTCAAAAAGGCAGTAAGATATACTTAAATGGCACCATTTTTTTCCATTATTTAATAATAACATAACATGATGAAATACAGTTATACAAACAGTTATATGAACAAAAGCAAACTATAAACGTCCCTTAAAAAAAAGCAACCTATAAAGGACAAATCATTTTATCGCCTTTTTTTTTTAACTACTAAACTAGAGGTGTTAATTTGGGCCACCTGACCCATAAGACCAATAGAAAATTTGGGCCTAGAATAGTTAATGAAAGGAGAGGTCCAGCCCGACCAGAGATCTGCATGGGCGTAGGCCAGGCCAGGCTACCTGAATTTTTATAAGAGAATTTTAAAAGTTATATGAAAGTTATTTAATTGGGTCAGCCCGGCTTGACTAGTTCTAGTTTAGGCATAAATTTTTAATCTAACATAGCCCAAAGCTTAGACCAGGCCAGGCCCATGCCAAAAAGAGACAAGTCATGGGCCGGCCCAAATTTACATGTCTATACTAAACTAATAGGAAAGAAAAGAACAACGCGTTTTTTGTATTGTAAACAACATCAAACTCTAAACTATTAATGGCGGCGTGTCATTTTAATGGTAACCAACATGAGAAATGACAATAATTTTGTAGACAAATATTTGCCAAAAAAACCTTTTTTAAAATAAAAATTTCATTCAACTCACAAACAATGTGAATTATATTTTTCAACAAAGACAAGTACTACCGTTATAGATGTATAAAATCTCATAGAAAAAGAAGTGCTAGAAGACTTGGAATTAGTACACATCAATACAACAAGTATAAGCTCACATAATGCCATTTTTTAAAACCCTTTGAAATTGATGGAAGCTTCTAATCGATTAAGAGTCATTATACTATAGCACAAAGGCCACCACACTACAGATTGGTCAAACCGACATTGAAAAACTACCTCCATAATTACACCAATAAATTTGAGAAATAACAGTAACAATCAACACCATATTAGAGAAACAAACCCACCATTATTGAATAAAAACCAATCACAAGTGATAAGTTAGTTTTAGGCTAATTAATTAAATGATTCTCACTTAATATTTTTGTTAGTTTTAAGCAATTTATAAGAATTTGATAGTGTTTTATGCTTTTTTGTAGATTTTGAGGAAAAAGATGCAAATTGACAAGTGCGGGACAAAACGGGCAGAAAAATGAGTGAAATTGAACTCGGGGACACAATGGAGCCTAGACGCCAACTTATGGGCACCTAGGCACTCTTGCAGATGAAGTCTCGCATAGAAAACCCGAGAATATAGTGCCTAGGCGCCACAATTTGGGTGACTAGGTGCCATTTGGAGGGACCAGTTTAGCACCTAGGCGCCATTACAAAGCCTAGGTGCTAGAAAATTGAGCCTAGGCACCATTTAAGATTCCAATTAAAATTTCAGTGTAATTTTGTTCCAAATTGCCCTTTCAAACTCTAGCCTATAAATAAAACATTATGAAGGGTTGGAGCATGAATTTTAAGAGGGAAAAACGACAGACAAAAGGGGAGAACTAACTGCTTTGGAGAAGAAGAACGGTGCAACTCGGAGACGAAAATCATCTTCGCATCCAAACACAGTTTTTTTTCCTTTACTCATTATGTTTAAGATATTATTTATGATTGTTTTTAGTTTTATTAGAAACTAATTTCTTTTTTTTAGGGCTACGATGTAGCCGGATTATGAATGTTCACTTTTATTTAATATAATTGAATTCGATGTTTATTCATTATCCATGCTGAGTATATAATCTAATCTTAATGCTTGTAAAAGTTTGCGCACCTTTTGCATGATTTGTGATTTAATTTGAGGCTGACAAGCGATAATTAAATTAGACCATGATTGAATGCTATGAAATCATCATAGGATAGAGATATCTATGAGACTTATGAAACTGGTGAATTTCTTGTTCTTAATGAATCTTGGTAAGTTTAGAGTTTCCACAGAGATGTAGGAAATTTGCTAACGAGGATAAATTATTAATGCTTTAGAAAGATTAATGACTGTAACAACCCCCAATTTCTATGTAATGGATTAGGTTAAATGAATATTGATGTTAAATAATTTCTATATTAATATGTGTTATGATATTATTAACTATTTTATGTTAAGTATTATGACAGGTGATGGCCACGTGGAATTGATGTGTTCAAGGTGTTCATGTCATTTATGTAGTGCGTTTAACAATTTATTTAATGTTTTAAATATGGCAGTTCGGCAGGCCGAATTGTCCTCATGGAATGGCAGGCCGATGCAATTTCATCGGCAGGCCGAATTGTGCAGTCGGCAGGCCGAAGATGGCTGACGAGCAATCAGCAGCGATCTCTCCAAAATTTTGATTGAGATAATTACGATGATTGGTTATGATTGGATGATGATTTGTGATTGATTGGCTTATTTTTGGATTGATTGCTCTAATTTTGGTAAAGAAACCTTTGACTTTTGATTGATTGGAATTAATTGATGAAGTTTCCTCCTTTGAAAAGTAAAATATGGTAAGATTAGCAAATCGATTTGTCTTTCCTATTTTCCCCTCCAATCTCCACGTGAATCTCTCGCAAATTTTAATCAGAAATTTTTGAAAAATCATAGAGAAGACACCCCTTTCTTTTATGCCATTTTCATTTTCACGTATACAAACCTCCTCTTTCTACCACGCTCTCTCTCTCTTTATCTCCTTTCTCCTCCACTAAATTTCTTCCTCTTCTCTCCTCTATTTTTCTTGCAAATACTTAAAGAAATATTGAATTTTCGTTGGGAGAAATTTAAGGAAGAAATTGAAGAATATTCTTTTGAGGTAAGAGACTCTCTCAGCAATCCTGAAATTTTGAATACTTTGTATTGCGACTACCATATCTTTCTCTAAAAATTTCGTTCTACTCTAAAGTTTTAATATGTTATTCATGTATGTGTTATGTGCTAACCCTCAAAATTTCACCTCAATTGGACTTTTCTACGCTGAGATATGAATTTTCTTCTCTACGCCACTCACTGCAAATTAATGCTAATCGGTAACGTTGTTTTATCTCTATGTTCCGACCCCCATAACTTTGTATAGGGATTTTATTTTGCTCTAAAATTTTAATATGATGTTCATATATGTGTTGGGTGATTTTCCTCCAAGTTTCACGTTATTTTGATTTTTCTACAATAAGATACGAATTTTATACTCTCTGCCACTCATAGTAAAATGTTGTTGTTTGATTATGTTGCATAAAAATGTGGTTTTAGTTCAACGGCCAAATGTACTTTGGTATTTACGAAATTTGGCAAATATGTTCATGTATATGTTAAGTTATGAACTGGAAAGTTTGGTGATGATTTGATGAAAATTTTATGTGTTATTAAATTTTCATTAAGACTAGGTTTTGAAACTGCTCTATCAGTGAATTATTGAATTCTAGTTGTGTGATGTTTTTGTATGATTAAATGATTTTATTTGGCATTAGGATATTTTTGTAGTACTGTAATGTATGTTAATAAGATGTTAGGATGAATTTTAAAATTAAAATATATGTGTTTTAAATTGTTAGAAAATATTTTCAAAAGATTATTCACTGCCTTTCAAACCTAAGATAGTTTTATTACTGATTTTCAAATGTGTGTTTTGACCTACTCCAATTTTTTTTGAAGCCAATTTTTGGATATGTTAGAGTTCTATATGTCTACTATATATTTTGATTTTTGTAGATTTTTCTATGGTGTCAAAATGTGTTAAACGGACCTAAGTTTAAAGTTGTTCACTGCCTAGTTATTGCTGGCAGATTTTGTGTGTATGATGTATGACTTGTTTTTGATACTAAATGTAATTTTTATGACTAAAGAAAAATTACGATAACATGTTTATGTGTTGACTTTATCCCTGCCAAGTGTGGTACTCAAATTATGTGTAAATGTTTAGTTATTAAGTCTTGAATTCATAGAGGTCAGTGATGTATTTTGTGTTGACAGTTTTAGTCTAATGTTCTAATAGTGATGAAATGTTTTATGAAATTGATATTTTCAAGAAATGAAAAGGATATATGATGAAACATGTTATTGGCAGAGATTATGAAATGTTGATGATTTCATGGTTTCTTGAAAATATATGTTAATTGCTATTTTTATTAATGTATGGCATGAACACAATATGAAATGAGCACATCGAGACCGCGCATTGTCACCTACAATATTAAGGTTAAGTAAGCTACACAAGTAAGTACATTTTCACCTGCAACATGATATGTTTTATAAGATTTGAAATTTTGTGCATAATGATAATTATTCTATGATGGATTTTATAATGGTTTCATTTAAAGTTTTCTTATGAAATATTTTGATGTTCATAAAGTTATGCATGTATGATGATGACGTATTTCAAAGCATGAAAATTTTATATATGTATATATATATATCACCTAAATAAGTGTTGCACACTAATGTTATGATGTCATGTTTGGATTAGGATTAGCTACCCTTTTCCTTTCATGACGGCGCGCCTACGATGATGATTATGGTGCAACACTTGGGCCCTTAAGATAAAATGGAATAAGTTTTAAATTGGTCAATGTTATGAAAGATATGTTCCTAAGAAAATGTGCCTAGTGCACTATTATGATGATGTTCATAAAATGTTTTAAGTTGTGAGATAATAATGTACTTACTAAGCTTTAGCTTAATCAGTTTATATCATGTTGCAGATAAGGGTAAGAAAGTCACGGATTAGGTGGAGGGCAAGGAAAGGCGTGTGAGCAAAGGATGATGAATTGCAAACGGAAGAACGCCAAAGAAGGAAGTTTCAGTGATATAAAACGATGTTTTATAATTTGGACTTCCGCATATTGAAGTATTGACTTTTGTTTTAAAAATTTAATTTTCTAATTTCTTTTTAGTCGGGCGGCCTGCCGGTAGACGTTCTCTGGCCTGTTGATCAAGTTCGGCCTGCCGAACAGTGAGAGCTGATTGTTTTAAAATGTTGTGATGTTTCTTTTAAAATTATGATTTTATTATTTGGAATCTTTAATCCCCCGGCATAACTGGCTCTTATTGCGGCTTATCCGGGCCCACTCATGCGTACTGTCCCCTCTAGGAACCATTGGTCCCTCAAGGTTTTTATTTCGCGTCCCTCATGGTTCGAACCTGAAACGTCCCTTAAGAGGTTCTTATTTCCTTCATGAGTACCAATTGAGCTACTAGCTTAATTGGTACTCATGAAGGAAATAAGAACCTCTTAAGGGAGGTTTGAGGTTCGAACCATGAGGGACGTAAAATAAAAACCCTGAGGGACTAGTGGGTCCTAGTGGCATACCCGGCCCCACTCAAGCCCCCATGAGGCCCGAGGTCGGCCCTCGACATAATTGGCTCTTATTGCGGCTTATCCGGGCCCACTCATCCGTACTGTCCCCCCTTGGACCCACTGGTCCCTCAGGGTTTTTATTTCGCGTCCCTCATGGTTCGAACCTCAAACCTCCCTTATAAGGTTCTTATTTCCTTAGAGTAGGCCCGGATAAGCCGTAATAAGAGCCAATTATACAGGGAGCCAACCTACGGGCCTCATGGGGGCTTGAGTGGGGCCGAGTACGCCACAATGACTACCCAAGAGAAATTTGTTATCGGCATAGGAGTAAACACCAGTTCATTAAATTATATAATTTAAATAGGATTAATTTAGGTGAAATCGAATGTCCTAATCTTTTATTTATTTAGGTTTTCATTTATGTTTTTTTGTTTTGTTATTTTTCTATTTTACATTTGATTGTTCAAATAATTTTAGAGTTAACCAATTTCGGTACTTAGTTAGATTAACGCAATCCTCGTGGGAATGATACTCTATTCACTTTTTATTACTTATCTACGATTTTGTGCACTTACAGATTTCCCACAACAAGTTTTTTTTTTAATGAATAAACATCGAATTGAATTAAATTAAATAAAAGTGAACATTTATAATCCAGTTACATCATAGCCCTAGAAAAAAAGAAATTAGTTTCTAATGAAACTAAAAATAATCCTAAATGATATCTTAAACATGATGAGTAAAGGAAAAAAAACTGTGTTTGGATGCGAAGATGATTTCCGTCTCCGGATTGCACCGTTCTTTTTCTCCAAAGCAGTAAGTTCTCCTCTCTTGTATGTCGTTTTTCCCTCTTAAAATTCGTGCTCCAACCCTTCATAATGTTCTGTTTAAAGGCTAGGGTTTGAAAGAGCAATTTTGGAGGGAAATTACACTAGAATTTGAATTGAAATTGCAATGACACCTAGGCTCGATTTTTCTGGCGGCTAGGCTTCGTAATGGTGCCTAGGCGCCAGGATTGTAGCGTCTAGGCGCTACAAAAGTCTTGTAGAGATATTTTTGAAATAGCACATGGGTGCTATTACTGCATCACCTAGGCATTGAAGTAGTGCCTAGACGCCAAGATTGTAGCGACTAGGCGCTACATTGGTCCTCCAAATGGCACCTAGGCGCCCAAATTGTGGTGCCTAGGTGCTATGCTCCTGGATTTTCTGTGTGAGACTTCATCTGCAAGAGTGCCTTGGCGCTCATAAGTTGGTGTCTAGGCTCCATTTTGTCCCCGAGTCTAATTTTTCTCATTTTTCGGTCCGCTTTGCCTTGCATTTGCCAATTTGCATCTTTTTCCTCAAAATCTACAAAATATCATAAAACACTATCAATTTCTTATAAATTGCTTAAAACTAACAAAAATATTAAGTGATAATCATCTAATTAATTAACCTAAAACCAACTTATCAAATACCCCCAAACTTAAGATTTTGTTAGTCCTCGAGCAAAAGACACAAACGAAAAATAAAGAACTTGACAAAAGAACAGGACTGACACTAACACCTGACATAGTTTGAGTATCAATTTAAATTTTTCTCATACTTGGCCTCAAAGATTGTATAAAGTTTATTACTCAAAAGAAACTCTAACCATTGTGATCATGAAAAAAAAATCAATTTAAATCTCAATTTTACCATACTCATAATTCCTTGAGTGTGTGTGTGATGCCTTTAACACTTATGCAATTATACTTGGATTAGTTTATGTCAACAAGCTTATTATGAAATATCTCTAGATTAGTTAAATGTATGAACTGCATAGGCTTATTTTTCAAACCTACTCTCCACTAATGTAGACTATCGCAATATCAAAGATCATTAGGACTTTATTCGGCTTGTAATGTATGGCTAAAGTAAAAATGTAAGATAAAGTATATCATGTAGCTCAAAATTCACTCATAAACACACAATTTATCTCAAGACCTCATGAGAACATCATTTTTTTTTCTAATTACACCCCCAAACTTATGTTGCACTCCTTTGTCATTCACATTTATTTGATGTATGTATTATTTTTTTTCATTTTTTTTTGCTTTTCTTTTTTTTTTTCTTTTTTCTTTTTTTTTTTGATAGTCAATAAACAATACTCAAAACTATAAACATGAATACATACTTTCTTGACAACAATACTCAAAACTCCACCCATGAATGATTAATAGGAAAACATATTTCCTTGATAACCTCAAAACTTCACCCATCCTCCCGTACTGGCAACCACCTTCAAATAATTTCCTAAACAAACTAATCACGCTTATGGGTGAGGGACTGAGTAGGATAAAATTATTCAAAGGCCGGGTTGATTATGTGTGTAACAAAGAAAATGGATAATAAGGCTCAACGGAGTAACTAGCGATTAAATGATATCGATGGTAGGCTTGAAGGGCTCAAACGGTCCAAAAATGGCTTAAATCATGTCCTTAATGATGTGCAGCCCTAGGATTTTGCCTCGAGTGGTTATCAAATAGGTTCTAGCGTTTATTTAAGATTAAAAATATCACTTAATCAACATAAAATTCCTCTAAGTGTAGAATACTTAGGTGATCAAGGCGTGAGTGCTTAAAGTGCTCAAAGAATCACAGTATGGCAAACAAAACACAAGAAAAACAAGGATAAATCACAACAATTATTATCCTCTAAAAGCCACAGTCAATTTCAACCATAGTCTTATTATCGGCCTCATATAATTTAAGTTAAATAATGTTCAAACGACACAATTTTACTATCATAGTTGTTTAAAAAAAAAACAAAACCTAACTTAAAACTTAAGTAAACAAAAATAACTTATTGACATAAACCAAACATAAAGCATTACACCACCCCCAGACTTGAGTAATACATTGTCCTCAACGTAAAAGAAATAAAAATAAACATAAAATAAAAATGAAATAAGCTAAAAAAATAAAATAAAATAAAATAAAAATAAAAGAACACTCCCTAAAATGAAGATTGTGGCAGCCTATTCCTCCTCGTCCTCATTCTCTTCATTATCTTAATTGAAAGCAGAGACTGTGGAAAAGCTGTTTAAGTTCATGTTCAGATGCATGGTCATGTAGTTCATCATTTGTGCTAGGTTGTAGATATGGTTTCAATTTTTGAAATTTTTTTAGCAAGCTGAGAGCCTTGATGTCCTCGAAAAACCTGGAATCGCCACAAACAAGACTTACATCATGATTAGGTTGCAAAATAGACTAAAACTAAAAGAAACAACTAACAAACTAAATAATACGATGAAAACTAAAATTGAAAAGGATAGAGAACTTGCGTTGCCTCCCAAGAAGCGTTTGTTTTATAGTCATCAGCCAGACTCTCAGAGAAGTGCTCGTCAAAAAGTGGCTTTTGCCCATAGTAAGTGTCAAATAACACTATATACGAGTCTTGGTTATAGATTCCCTCAAGCTTGGTAAGATTTAGAAGTGATTTGCACATAACACCAACAACAAATGTCTTTTAATGATGTGCTTTTGATGGAAACTCCATTATTGGCTCGAGCTTGAACAGGGGGAGATGTGATGGTAGTGATGTCCATGGCCAACACGAATCGGTTGGTGATTTATATATTGGAACCATTGATGAGCTCAAATCAATGGTCTTATATGCTTCTATATGTAACGCCCACATATTTTATGTAACGGATTATGTTAAGTTGGTAACGACGTTAAGTAAATTTTATTTAATAATTTATGTTATAATTTATGATCCTAATGTTACTAACTATTTATTTCAAGTTCTATGACAGGTGACGACTGCATGAAATTGTTGTGCTCAAGTATTCATGTTAATTTTAATGTATGTTTATTTATGATGAAATGAAGAGTTGAATTTTATAATGTATGGTACTTTAAGGACAATTCAACAAGCCGGACTTTCAAGTTCGGCAGGCCGAAAAGTCTGTTAAGAATCGACAGGCCGATGAAAACCATTGGCAGGCCGAACTTCATGGAATCGGCAGGCCGATGACAGCTGACGAGCAGTCAGCAGAAATCTCTCCAAATTTATGGTTGAGATAATTAATTGGGTGGTTTAGTGTGATTAATTGGAATAATTATAGAATAATTTTATCACTTAAGGAAAGAAATTGTTTGACTTTGCATTGATTGGTATTGTTTTAAATGGTTTCCTATTTTTAGAGGGCAAAATAAGGTAAGTGATGAATGATTTGTTTGACTTTCCCTCTTTTCTCTCCATTCTCCACGCAATTAGTCTCAATCTTAGTAAGAAAATTTCTAACTTAATGAAGAGTTTTGACTCCCCTTTTTACGTTATGCTCATTACGTTAATTTTTTTTAACATTCTTTTTCTCTATCTCTCTCTTCCTCTCACGTCTTCTCTTTCTCATTCATTCTGAGACGTTTCTCTTAATCATCTCTTCTTCTTCTCTTCTCCACATTTTCCATTTCTTCTTTTTCTCAAAAATTCTCTGCAAGTAATTGAAAGAAAAAAATTGAGTTTTCTTTGGACGAATTTGAAGGAATTTGAGAAGAATCGTTTTGAGGTAAGGGTTCGTTTCGGTTTAAATTTGAAATGAAATCTTTCTTAACATGAGACTGTCATATCTTTTTCTACAAAATTTCGTTTATTCTGAATTTTAATATGATGCTCATAT
The DNA here is from genome assembly GCA_025403435.1 of Artocarpus heterophyllus. Classification (NCBI taxonomy): domain Eukaryota; kingdom Viridiplantae; phylum Streptophyta; class Magnoliopsida; order Rosales; family Moraceae; genus Artocarpus; species Artocarpus heterophyllus. Next base: position 3,413,175 of record CM046338.1, on the reverse strand, counting down.
GTGTGTTCTGTTAATGTTCTTTCAAGTTTCAAGTCATTTAGAATTTTTCTATGATAAGTTATAAATTTTTTATCCTCTACCACTCACAGTAAAATATTGCTATTTGAAAAGTTTGGCTATGATGCAAGAAAATGTGATGTTCATTCTAGGGGTAAATGTGTTTTGTTTTTCATGAAATTTGGCAAGAATGTTAATGTATATGTTATGTGACACCCGTTATTCTCCTAACGGGTATTAAGGTAATTAAATTAATTTTTAGTGTATAAAAAAAAATTTGCTTCATTTAAAATTTATTTTACAATATTTATTTTTATCTATTTTTAAATTTTCTAAAATTCTCCTATATTTATTTAGTATGTTTACTGAAAAGCCTTAGAACTTCTAATAAATCTCAAAAATGTCATATTGGCATTATGTGTGTTAAAGTCTCCAGATGAGACATAAGGATATCTTTTCCAACTACTCTTGACCCTCATTTTCTTTATTTCCTCTGTGACATGCTTCAACATGTCTCCTCCATAATTGCTTCTATCACTTCTCTTCAAAGACTTCATCTTTTCTTCATTTTTCTTCCACGGTTCCCTCAATCTTCTTCTTATTTCTTTGCTGAAGCAAAATACTTAGAGAACTTCTTCAAGGCAGCCATAAAAATCAGCCACCATCACCTCCATTTGACCAAGAATTTCAGTCATACCGAAGTCAAGGAACCTGTTTTGAAGCTATTTCAAGCTTCCAATTAACCATAATCCGAGGTTAGAATCTTATGAACAAATTGAGTCTTTCATTTATAATTTTTTTTTTATATACTCAAGGATTATTCAAATTTGCGTTCTTAAACCTAAGTATATGTTTATCGCTATTTTGGAGCATATGTATAAAGTCTAAGTATATATGCCCTAGACAGAAAATTTATATTGTTAAACTTTGTAATACCTCTATGGGCAGTGGCTATTTCTTAAAATTCTGTGATTAAATTAAAATGAATTTTATAAATTGGTTTGCATATATAAAAAGTAGACATCCTAAGCTTTCTAACGAGCTACCATAAACCTAAATTGGAGTTGTATTTTATTTTCTATGAATTATTCAATTTTCGGATTGGAAACTAGTAAACCTGCCAATTTGTTATGGTATACCAGCTGCTAACCTGAACCAAGAACCTATCTTTGCTCACCACCTAATTCTTTAATGTCTTGCAACCTTTCCAATATTATCCTAAGTGATTGATGAATCTTATTAGGGATTAAAACATATAGATTACTTGTTTACATTTTATATTGTGTTAATACAAAAATTGTTTACTGTGGTATTCAAAAGAGATTTACATAAAAGCTTTAATGGCATACTAGTAAGATAGATTTACACATGATTTATTTATGAATGTAGTTGTATGTTGTGCTTTAGTTTTAATTGTCCTTATGCACGCCTTAAGATCAAGGGAGTATGGAGCTAACATTAATTGATTCCAGGATTAAAAGATTGTTGATAAGCTTGAAAGGTAAGGATTCTATTACTCATCTTTTGTGAGGTTTTTATAGAATTAAAATTGATTGTTTTACCGCAAGATATATATATATATGTTGAACTGATATTATATAAGTATCACATATGAAACTATGACATGGACTCGTCTTGTATTATACAGCGAGGAACATAATGAATTGACACATGTTATAAATTGAGAAGCATGGTTAGGAAAACTGACTCTATTAATAATGATTAAATATAGAGAAATAGTAAACGTGAAGAGGGCGACGATTACGTCCTTGGGCATAAATACCCTAAAAGGTAAAATAGGGGGAAGGTGATGACGCTTCCTTGGGTTGAAAGTCCCAGAACACACTTTACAGGAATCGACTTGGTGAGGACTCGGGGCTTGATGTCCCCTCACCGGAACACCCTTAGAATGTTTAGAGGGTGATCAAGCGCGCCCATTTGGGTTTCGATGAGTTGAGTGATACTCTATTAAACGTGGGTACCTAGGAATAATGATGAACTATAATATTTGTATATATTTATATGTATGAAACTCGGTAATGATTAACTATGGTATCCACGGAATATGATTATAATAAATCTCATAATCTGAATAATGATGAGTATTAACTAACCATGCAAGTTTTAATGTGGTAATGATAAAAACCTAAATGTGGGTAATGGTTTTCTCTACTGAGCATATTGTTGCTCATTCTCTTATATTTTTATATTTTCAGGACTCACTAAGTATGAGGTGGCTGCGAGAAAAATAGTTGAGGAAGCGATGTAGCTATATTACATTGGGACTGCTTCAATTATTAAGAATCTTCTTCATGTTAATGTAAGCATCAATTGTTACTTTCTGTGACTGTATTAAAATGCGTTGAGGGTTAAAATGATGATGACAATAGTTTATATTATTAAATTTAAGGTGCTACATTAAACTGTGGTTTAATTGTCGTTTATATTTTTATTTTTGATTTGAGAGTTTTCATTTAAGCCCCGGGCAATTTTATTTTGAAGGTTTTACTTTTATTTCTGATTTTTATTTTAATTCATTAAAAACTGTTAACCCCCATATAGGGGCGTTACATGTTATGTTATGGAATGCAAAGTTTGGTAATGATTTGATGAATAAATTATGTGTTATGTAATTTTATTGAGATTAGGTCAAGAAACTGTTTTAACAATATTATTATTGAACTTTTGTTTTATGTGATATGTTTAAACGATTTTATTAATGATGAAATAATTTTATGATATTGAAATATATGATAGTAAGATGTTAGTATGAATTATAAAATTAAACTATATGAGTTTTAATTGTTAGAAAAATTATGGTAATATGTTTATGTATTAACTTTATCCCTGTCAAGTATGGTGCTTATAGTACGTGTGAATATTAAGTTTTTAAGTCTTAAATCCTTGTAAGTCAATGAAGTGTATGTGATGATGATTTTATATAGTTAAGGATGTAAGTTATGAATTATGTTTGTATGAGATGAAAGCATATGTAATGTTATATTAATGAATGTTTTACTCTATGATAATAAGTATTAATTTTATTTGTATTTTTAAATGAATAAATGGCATGAACACACAAAGGAACGAGCGCATTGAGACCGCGGCGTCGTCACCAATTCATATGAGGTTAAGTAAGCTAGCTTTTAAGGTAAGTACATTCTCACCTGCAACATGATATGTTTTAATTTTCATGATTTAAAGTTATGCATGTTTGATCATGGCAAGTTTCAAAGCATAAAAGTTAGGTATATATGTATCACCTAATAAGTATTGCACACCAATGTTATGATATAATATGTTATGATCTCATGTTTGGTTTTGGACTAGCTACCCTTCTCCTCTCATAACGGCATGCCTACAATTATGTTTATGGTGTAACACTTGGGCCCTTAGGATAAAATGGAATAAGTTTGAATATGGTCAAATAATGAAAGATATGTTTCTATGAAAATGTGCTTAATGCACTATTATGATACGATGATGATGATGTTTATGAAATGTTTTTAAATTGTGAGAATTATATGTACTTACTAAGCTTTAGCTTATTCAAGTTTATGCCATGTTGCAGATAAGGGTAAGAAAATCATGGACTGGGCGGAGGATATGGAATGGCGTGTGAGCATAGTATGATGAATTGTAACCGAAAGAACCCAAAGAAGAAAGTTTATATGATTTAAATATAGTTTTACATTTTGGACATATTTATCTGTCAAGTTTTAAGAATACAAGAACTATGTTTTAATATTTTATTTTATCGTTTTAAAGAATTTGATCTCCCGCATCTTTGAAAAGTTGAATTCGTCTTAAAATTATGTTTTGTTAAAAATTTTTGGCTCTGTCGACCTGCCGAACATCATTGGTCAGCATGCCGATGTAAGAATGTTCGGCCTGCCGATCCCATCTTCGGCCTACCAAACTTTGATAGTTTTTAAGCCCATATTTGCAGTGCCTCTGTCGGCCTGCCGGTTGACGACTTCCGGCCTGCCGAACTGTGGGAGCAAGTAGCTTTAAAAAATATTGTAATGTTTTATTTTGATTTTACAATTTGGTATATTTATTTTATTAAAACAAGTTTATGATTCATATTAATGTGAAATTAAATTATGGATTAAGTTAATGAATATTGTAAAAAAAAAATTGTATGTATGGATCCTGGTTATGTTTTCCTTAACTAAATTTACATTTAAAGTTCAAATAAATATGTATTGTATGAACGTAACGACATCTGTGACGTTCGTAAGGGGGGCGTTACACTATATACTCCAACGACCCTCGTGGCTTCTCCTTATATAGTAATTCCTCTAATGACCCTTCTATTTGCTCTTCCTTTTCCTTTTGGCTATCCATTAGCATGCTTGTGATTTGGTCTTCATAAAAGTCAAAGTTTTGGATAGACTCCTCTTGATTTAGCAAGTGTAAATCGTTGTTGATTGAGCAAGATCCCAACTCAGCAAATGGTTGAGCTAACACAACTTCAAACAGTTCTTGTTCTTCATCTTGAGGTTCTATTTCTTCTAGAGGCTCAAATTCCTAAGATTTCACACAATCGTCATCAAACAAAATCACATCCTTTATTGTTTTATGGTCACCACAAGGATTTGACATTGTAATTTCCTCCTTTAGATGACTCTCTAAAATTGTGCTCTTTAAACGGATTTGTTCATTAAGATATTGCCTAGAGTTGGGGATTTCATGACCTCCCTCAAGAGTGGCCTTTAGACGGTCTAAAGCAACGTCCAAATGTGTCTTATCTTCTTGATACTGGCTACAGGATTGTTCCATCATGTTGGGGTAGATATTCCATGAAAGATTTTGGAGCCTCTTCCAGTAGGAATTATGCATTGAAGAATTCAAATGCCAATGATAATTAAAGGTTGTCATATCCTCCAATAAGTAGTAAGCTTCATCAATGGTTCTTGAAAAGAAAGAATGACCATCAAAAACTATGTCTATTTCCACCCAATCTCTAGCTTCAAAATGCAATCCTTCAATAAATATTTGGAGAAGAGCCCACTTTGACAGGTTGTGATGTGGGTAACGCTCAAGCATTTCTTTAAATTGCTCCCAAGTCGTATAAAATGGTTCCATATGTCGTTGGACAAAACTTGCAATGATATTTTGATGAAACATCATGAAGTTCCTTGGGAAAGAAATTGCTTAAAGAAAAAAATTAGAACAAATAAAAACGAAATAAAACAAATAAAGAAATATTCAAAGTAATTCTAGAGCTAATTGGTATCGATATTAACTAGATTAAACAACAATCCCCGGCAACGGCGCCAAAAAACTTGTTGTAGGAAATCTGCAAGTGTATAGAATCGTAGACAAGTAATAAAGAGTGAGTAGAGTTTCGTTCCTACGAGGATTGCGTTAATCTAGCTAAATATCAAAATTGGTTAATTCTAAAATTATTTGAACAATCAAATATAAAATAAAAAAACAAGCACGTGGATAATTCCACAGACAGTGATTAAAAAAATGAAAAAAAGAAAAGAAAAACCGCAGCGGTTTATAGGCTACTTTAAACAACACATCTCCTCCCTAGGGATGTTATATTTAAGGAAGGCCCCTTTCCTAATAAATAGGTAATGATCAAACATCAATTAACCAAGTGTTTGTTAGTTATTGACCAATATCAATCATTGATTTAAAGCCAATATCAACCATTAACGAATAAAAATTGAAAACACAAGAAAAAATACTTATTTTAAATTCAGTAGTTAATACTTTACATGATTGAAATTTGATAAACTAGTCATTGGATTTATCAAACTTAATTAATAATTGATTAAATCTCAAATAATAATTTACGAGTCAAATTTTATTTTAAAAATAACGCTTTAAATTTTAAAAAATTTAGTAACAAAATTGAAAACATTTACTTAAAGGAGAGTTTTAAGACAATACAGTTTGTCTTTGTGTCTGCATAAATATTACGCCTTTTGTTATTTTTCTATATAAATTATCAGTTGTATCATTCTTAATTTTTGACTTTTACTATTACTTAAAGAAAAATATTACACGGGTCGTCTATGGATATAACAGTATTTTTTTAAATGGGAAGGGATCAATCGCCGTTAGTATGCTACTCTCTAGGTATTATCAAAGGAGCATTCGAGACACCAGCATGAATGGCCACTAAAGTAACTACCGTCGCGCCAACCTCTGGACGTAGAACGTTTTATCCACTATGTGCTTGTAGTAAGAATATATGAGGCTATGGTCTTAGTAGCACTCTAACTCCAGTATTAGACCGACATGCATAAATTTTCACATTTAAAACTCTCAAAAGAAATACGCAACACTTAAATATCTTTAACTACAAATCCATCACAATCATTCATTACCACTAGGCCACCTCACTTCGTGATAGATATAACAATACTTGTAACTAAAAGATTGTTTGAGAACTACAGTTCAAACCATAGTTTGCATGCTGTTAAAATCAATTTTGCAGTTTATAGTCATTGGTTCAAATTGAGTTCCAAACCATTAGTGTCGGAGCCAAGAAATTTTTTCAGTAGTGGCACCCTATTGAAAATAATGAAGACAACTATTTGCTAAATATTAATATACTACATATTTTAATCATTCAGTAGGAGCACAATTATAATTTTTCTTATATAATGGATGCACAATTGATATTTCATGAGAATTTTAAGATTAAAACTTAATTTTTTGAAATTTGAGTGGGGGCATAATTAATATTTTATAAAATTTTTAAACTAAAACTTAATTTTTTATGATTTATGCAAGGACACAATTGATATTTTTTAAAAAACTTAAAGGTCAAAATTTAATTCTTATAAATTTCAGTAGGAGCACGTACCCACTCAACTTGGTTTAGCTCAACCACTTATAATTTATTGAAGAAAGAATACGTCAAATGAAAACTGACTGATCATTTGGTCGTTACGATAACTTGCATATAGCACAAATTATGATGCAAAATCATTGAATGAGAGACAGTAGCAAACTATTGCCATGGATAAAAGTGCAACACACTTGTGTTAAAGTTCCAACACATGCATAACATCACACGAGTAGCCGTAGATCCGCTCCCCGGCTCCCACTTTAGTTCTTTTGAAAAATTTCAAACACATGATCCGTATCCGCTTCTTTAAAGGAGAAACGTTCCGTAATTTTGTTGATCAGAGGACCCACCATTAATCCCCGGTGGCAATGTTTCCCTCTGCTACGTGCCACTATAAATTCCTCTCCATATTATAGACACGATATATATCTCCATGAACGAAGAGAAGAAAAAGCAACGACAATGAAGTGACATATAGTGATCACAAATAGCCCAAGAAAAGAAATAAAAGAAAGAAAGAGAGAGAGAAGAGATAAATCGAGGTCTAAAAATTTCCGCTTCATCGATACAGGATGAGAAATACGTGTCGTTGAGATAAGGAGTTTGGCACAAGGACAGGTGTTAGCTAACATGGCGAACAAGTGTTCGCCAAAAAATTCACATCCAAACTGCTGTTTTTTACACGTGTTGCCGCCTTTTGAGAACGCAACTTGCACAAGTTGTGGTGCTTTCTCTGCTGCTAGTGCTAGCTAAGCGATTCTTCTGATCTTTTGATGGCAGTTGGAAAAACAATGGCACACTTGATCATGAATAACAGTTTTATCCCAAAATATATTTGATTGGTCACCTCAAAAGAGAGACACAGAACCAAACTCTCTCTCTCTCTCTCTCTCTCTCAACATTATATAATCAACACAATCATGAAACTGTTTTAGAGAGAGAGAAAGGGGGGGTTTTGTAAAATATGGAAGATCGGGATGGTGGGAAGATGAGGGGGCCGGTAAAGGAGAGGTCGAGGAAGCGGAGGATGAAAGGGAAAGGAGGGCCGGAGAACGAGGAGTGCACATTCATCGGGGTGAGGCAGAGGACGTGGGGTAAATGGGTGGCGGAGATTCGGGAGCCCGACCGCGGGGCCCGCCTGTGGCTTGGCACTTTCAACACGTCCACGGAGGCGGCCCTCGCCTACGACGACGCCGCTAGAAAGCTCTACGGCCCCCGCGCCAAGCTCAACCTACCGCGCGGCCACGTCCCGGTCGACCGGCCAGCTGTCCCGCCTAATAATAATTCCTCCGCCGCCGCAACGTCCCAAGACTCCAGCTCCAGCCTGCAGCCACCAATCATGGATAATAACAAAAACGATGATTGTGATAATAACGTGGCGGTTTTTGGTTGGCCTGAGGTTGGTCAGGTAGGGGGTAAAGATTTTGATGAGACGAATAGTAGTGTTGGAGATCTGTTCGGTATTGGAGAGGATGGTGAGTTCGTGGATTCCAACATTAATATTAATGGGTTCCCACCTCCATGGAGCTTGTGATGTTGATTCTAAGTACAGTAGTACTGGTTAGCTTGTGTGCAAGTTACAATGTTGGCTTTTGCATTTGCATGTGGTGGCTTTTTTTTTTATATATTTCTTTCTTTTTGTTTTTCACTTTTTTTATTTATTATTATATTAATATATTATTATTACTTTTAGTTGCAAAATGTATTTGCTTATTGTAGGGGGCTCTTTATACATATATGTATTCATTTTAGTTGTTAGTTAAATACTTAGATCTGGTAGAAGCGGTACTTTCTTCCGTCTTATTTCTTCTATTACCTCTCTCTCTATTTTTTTTTTCTTTTTTCAAATGAGTTGTTGCCTCTCTTTTCGATTATGAATTTCCTTCATCCTAATAGCCACTCATATTTCTCAGACTTGAAAAAAAAATGGAATAGCTACACGATAAATTTCATTTAATTAGAATAGGCAAAATATTTGAACTTTATATTTAATTTTTTAAATCACTTTGAAATATAAAATCTAAGTTATTTTAATTCATTTTTTTAATTTTGTCATTTATAAATTTACTTTTTCAATGCTATAAATTTAATTTTTAATTTATTTTGTGCACTACAACATATGATTCAAAATATCAACTTCAATCTTAGAGTTACTAACAGTCGTAATAGACTTTTAATCTCTTTCAATAGCAACATTCAAAGCTTCTTTAGTATTATTTCTTCTTTTTCTGTAACTTTACTAGCTTTATTCTTTTTCTTCTCTTCATTAAGACTTTTAAGCCCATTCAATGGTGAAGTAGCGTTACATTGCACACAAGATTATGATCATGGGTGCAGAAATGTTGGACCAAGCGTAGGAGTTGTTGGTAAGAAATTCATAAGAAAGGCTCGAGGTAAAAGCTTAATGAGGCCACCATATGATGACGACAGCTTCTTAATGACTTTTGAATCTATGAGAATAAGTACAGATCTTATTTACTCCTCACATGAATCTCACATGCATAGTCTTTTTGTTGTAATCTTTATGATTACAACACGGGTTAACCTTGTAGTGAACATGATAGATATAAGATCTACAATTATGTACCTCTATAATTTTCATATGAAGTTGAAAGCTTGCGCAATTAAGTTAACTTACAATTCTTTATATATGGAGAGGTAGTGGGTAGAGATTAAAAGACTTATGCATGTCATGTTTAGAATTATATAAGAAATATTCAAACTCCATGCCATGGTATCAATATTGTTTGAACCTGAAAGTATTCCAAATATCTTAGTACGTCCTAAAAGCTCTTTTTAAAAGCTCTTTTTAGTATTTTTATTTTCTTACATTCTATGAAACTATAGATATTGAATTAGTTGACTTTTAATTAATTTACTTACTTTGAGATTGTGTGATTATCATTTATCATATTGTGATTACTTTTCACCATTTATATTCATTATATACTTAGTAATTTGGTTGAAAGGTTCATCTAAACTATGTATTATTAAGAATTTTAAAGTTTCTTAAAGTCTTTTTTTTTAAAATAAAGTGGCTAAAAATAACTTTTTGTATTTTACGTTAATTTTTACTGATATAAATATTTTTATAAAATTGTCAATATCGATATTTTCACCTTGGTTATAAGGCGTGCCCTAAGCATTTTTGCTTATGTTAATTCTCCTTTCCAAGAAACCCTAAGCATTTTTGCTTATGTGAATTCTCCTTTCCAGGAAAAGAGGGTTGAGGCCGGAGAAAACGTTATTTGTTTCACGAGACGACATGTCCTTATTATTTGGTGATAAAACAGCATGCCGTTGTTGTCTTATGTTTACACGAGAAACGCATGCTCGTAGTGAACGACATGCGTTGTCAAATTTAACCCGATAGACAACATCTTATCATTATTGAACGACATGACATATTGTCGAAGGACAGGCTGCGCGTGTTTAACAAACCAAAAAATGATGATATTGCAAAAGAAAATGGTGTTAAAAAAAAGTGAAAAAAATAAGAAGATGTATTATTTAATTATCTATCTAGGGTTTATTTATCAGTTATGTATAGTGTTTCAAAAACAAACCCAGTTCTCTCAATGTAAATATTAAATATTTTTCACATAACAAAAAAAAATAAATAAATTGCTAACATATAATTTGCAAATTTATTAACAGGCATTAACAAATTTTAAAAAATTAATATCTGATACCAAAAGATGCATTGATATTTGTTCTCTCGCTACCAAATTGCGTGTTGCTTGTTGAATTCACAAATTAAACAGAACACAAAATTAAATAAAATAAGAAACCACTATTTTTCGTTATTCTTTATGTGGAGCAAACGAGCCTTTCTTTAAGTAGATAAAAGCATATCCAAAATACGTTACACATGAGTAAACCTGTCGTTTCACATATTTAACACTTTTAATAAGATCGTCGTTTTCTACTACAAATAAGAAACGACGTCAAAATAAACATGTTCTTTTCATTTTGTGCATGGTGAAAACGACAGATCACTCTCAATATCTTTTCTGCACTAACGATATATATCAACACCATTACTGAAATTTTGACTAGTTATAAATGTTAGATGCGGGAGATCTTGCGTCATAATTTAGCTGGTCCCAGAATCGACGTGCGAATGTGTGGTTGGCTGAGAGTATGCAATGATAATTACCATGGAAGATTTATTACATCTGTTCTTAATCAGCAAATGTTGTTGTTCTCTTTCCGCGTCTTCGTGAAGAATAACTGCATAATCGGAAAATTGGATCGTTGATAACTGTCGGTTCGAATTAAAAACCCGTAACAATTCACGTTATTTAAGAGAAATATTATGGTCAAACCAATTTGAATTATTTCAGCTTCAGCGAAAGTTGCCAAACGTCTTATAAGTTGTGGAGCTGGCCTACTGGCATTTACAAATTGATGCAACATTTCTCTGCTGTGTAGAGAAGGAGAGAATAATAGGATGTTTAGAAGAGCGACTAAAACTGAAAATATTAATTTAAAAATGATAACATGTGAGAGTTTTACGTCATAGTAATTTATTATAATTGTTGAAAGTTTTATATTGTTTATTAGTTGAAATCATTGGTTAAAAACGAGTTGTCGAACAGACTACGAAAGAGACTACCGGATGGTAGAGAGACCCCACCAAAGATAATAAATGACTTGCAACTAATTTGCTTGTTAAATCACCATCTAGAAAGGACCTTACAATTACTGGACATCCAATGAAAGAAAGAAAAACGTTTTGCCAGACAAATTGATATTGAATAACATGGGACGATATGCATGAAAAAAAAAAAAAAAAAAAGAAACAAAAACAAAAACCCACGGGCCTTGGAGTAGATTGGATCACAAGAATTTCTTTCGTTCATTATTTCCATTGACTTTTGCCGACGGTGTCATCAATACTCGTTGCAGTTATCGTAAATCCCGAAAATATCTTCAATGAAATTTAGTTTAATTGTTATGTTTCCTTTTTTTATTGGAAAATTAATTGACCTATCAAAAATAAGATTACGAGCCCCATCCGCCAATAGAATGTTGCCACGTAAGCAGAACATCCGTACTTCGGAGGCTATTGATTTGTTGGACATTGACATGTGTCCTTCCACATGACGTGTGCCATATTTAATGGATTTTTCTTTTCGTTGTCTTAAGAGAAGCAGCTAAACATTTCTAATTTTTTATATACATCCCTTTTTTTTCATATGGTTTTCTTTTCTCTATTTTTTTTTTCCTGTTGTTTATTATTTTGTTTTTGCCCTTTTCGGCTTTCCTAAGACAATTTAGTTTCAGAAAGAGAAACTACAGACTACAGTGGAAAAAGTGTTTGCTCCAGTCATGCAAACAGATATTACTTGTACTTCAAGCTTGATTTGTGTTCATTTACTCTTGTTTCAAATTTTCAACATGTTGTTGAGTGCATGTTCTTCAACCAAAAAAAAAAAAAAAAGGGAGTAAAAATACAAAAAATGTCAAACGTGAAAAATTCACAAGGGCCCCTAAAGAAGCAAAACTACTATTTAGATACATGATTATATACTTTTAGTATTAAATATATATATTCTGAGGAATATATATAATTCTAGTGTCAAAAATATGAGATAAAAAGGAAAACAAAATTAATAATAAGTAACGCCTATGATTTTCATTCATTTATGTTTGTGATGTGACTTAAGCACCGCATAACAACATCCATCAATTATATTTATCATGAAAAGAAAAGGCATGCATCAATATCAGAAAGCAAATGAAAGATAAGATCTTAAAAAATTCCTGGTTTTGGACATTATAAGGGTTACATGAGTATTATCATCAGTCTGTGTTAGTTAACATCAAAGAGATTAAGGATCATTTTCTTATGTTGTCATTGTCTTTTAATTATCCAAGATCTAGCAAAAACAACTTGTGCAGCAACAACATGGTTAGTTAATATTGTGATCAAAACCATTGGAGCTCCCACAATTAAAAGCACAAAAACTAGCAAAAAGATCATATCATTTTCTTATGTTGTCATTGTCTGTTAATTGTCCAAGATCGAGCCAAAAAACCACTTGTGAAGCAACACATTAATTTAAAAAATACCTGATGAAGGATCATTTTCTTCTGTTGTCACTGTCTGCTAATTGTCCAAGATCTAGCAAAAACCACTTGTGCTGCCCAAAAATGTTGCCATTCTAATCAGAAGCATTTGAGCTTTCACAATTAAAGCACAAAACTTGCTGAAGGATATAGCAGAGAAAGCGATCGACCAATACGGGGAAAATTAAGCAGCATCAATCATAGCCATTATAATCAAAACCCCTTAAGCTTTCGCAATTAAAACATTAAAAAAAAAAAAAAAGCTATCTAAAAGATTCGCTAAAGAAAAGGATCCACTAATTTATGGATATGATTTAGAAACATCATTATCGTTGTAATTAATAAAAATTTAAGTATTAATAATGGAAATAGTACATAACAAATAGGCTCTGGTTTTTTTTTTTTTTTTTTTATGTAGGGGTATAATACAGAAAGTAGGTTTCATCTATAGTTTAAGAATTTTAGTAAATTTTGCATGGGAAATGAAGACTGTCTGTGGTAGAAGCAAAAATCTTAAAGGACACCATATTATCATTTTATAGGCCTTGATCATTCCTTTGTTATACTAATCCAAAAGTAGTTTTTACAAGGTCAGAAAATAATAAATATTGTCAAAAGCAGACAGAATGGAGAATTTGTTGATAACCCTTCTTGAAGTTCTAGCTATTGCCCAATTTTATACAAACTTATCATTGAACTATTTTACCTTTGGAGTCTCAAGAGTTTGACCAAAAAAAATATGTGGACACTTATGAATGCTAATATCTTGTACACTTGTAGTTGATCATGAAAAAATAGGAATGCCTCTTTGTGGATGGTAGATGCAAAAATCTCTAAGGACACCATATTATCATTTTATAGGCCTTGTTCAATCCTTTGTTATACTAATCCAAAAGTAGTTTTTACAAGGTCAGAAAATAACAAATGTTGTCAAAAGTAGACAGAATGGAGAATTTGTTGATAACCCTTCTTGAAGTTCTAGCTATTGGCCAATTTTATACAAATTAATCATTGAACTATTTTACCTTTGGAGTCTCAAAAGTCTGACAAAAAAAATATATATATGTGGACACTTATGAATGCTAATATCTTGTACACTGATCATGAAAAACTAGGATACTTCTTTGTGGATGAACTTTAAAGTTCACTGCAAGCATATATATGAGTTTTATTTTATATTCCCATTGTATACTTTTTGGCAGTGGCCCTTGTGAAGTTAAGAGCCTGAAAATATTGGGTTGGAGTTATAGTTCTCTCACTATCTCTGGACTCTATTGAAATGGCTATCAATTGAACAGTTATGATTGTTGCTTGCTTTTGAAGTTTTCTCTGTATAAAGGGACATCTTGTATAGAGGTAGCTGGCATCATTAAATCCCACACAGCTCATGATATTCACTATAAAATGTGTAATTTCATCACAAATATTATAGCTCTTCCAATTTCTGTTATTGTCATGACCAATTTGCTTAGCTTTAACTACATATGGTCCAATTTAGCAAGAAAAATAAATAAATAAATAAACAAAAATATCCGAAATTTCAAAAGGCGCCAAAAGTACTTTCCTTTTCCAAGTCAATGTCAAACTCACTTTCTCCGTTCAAGGAATTTGCTCACATCAAAATTCAGAAAATCAGTTCAGCCAGTTGGAGCCATTTTAGTCAGAGTGAGTCTTCAATACCTTGTACTCTAATAGCTTTTACATTGAATTTCAACAGCAAGGAGGTGGCATGATACTGTATGTTTCATAAAATCTAACCCCACCTCATTTATTCTGTTCACATGGCTGAACATTCCTAAGGTTTTTGCTTCCGTACCTTCTTCTTTAATTAATCAACAATAATATAGTAGAGATAAAGCTAAAAAATCCCACCTTTTTTTTCTGCAAAGTAAGGTTGAGGGTTTTAATCACCTCATAATCATAACGACCAGAAGACCAAAAGAAAAAAAGTTTTGGGTTTAGAAGTGGAAGAAGATTTGAAGACTTTTATAAAAAGTGTTTATTATTATTTTTGTCTTTTTAATGAGGATGAGACTATTGATTGGATGTGCGAAAATGATGAATTGATAGGTCAGTGGTGGTTGAGAAAACAATAAAGACATCGTGGATGAGGATGCATTATCATGACAATCTTGTGGTGATTGATTGTGCCAACAACATAAACATACAGCAGAAAGTGCCTGTGTTATTGTTGTATAATGTGTATTTTGTAGTGAAAAGGTGTACAAGAATATGTGAAAACTGTAGCTCTAGCTCAGTTAATACTTTACTACTGATAGTAAAGGCAACAGTACATTTGGAGGATACTGTTTTCATTATTTTCCTTGGGCTGTTTGTTTTTAGTTTTGCAAGACCTATTTTCTCTTCCCCTTTAACAAGTGTCTCCTTCTCAAAAACTGATAAAATCTGAGAAAGAACCTAGGCATTGACTTGAGAAGCTGCAGGGATTACAACTCTTTCTCTAGTTAAACCCAGTACTGCGTTTAAGGAATCTGACTGAGAAACAGATCTAGCTCTAAATTAAAATATGTCTCTATAAATTCATATATACATGTATATATTGATCGCCTAGGGTTTTCCAGGGCAGAATTTAAACTAAAGTTCTTTTGAAACTCAAATTTTACGAGAAAACATTATACCAAAGTTAGCTTGAACTACGACTTTATGATATAAACTAGGTTCTCAAACGAACTGTTAATTTTTTGGGGTATTATTTTCCCTTGTAGAATGGCAAAAAGAATTACTACCGGATTAACCCCCCTTGGAAGTAGTCAAGTCTAACCCCACCAGAGTTATTTTGGCCACATGGAGTCTTAATCTTTTGCTAGTACTGTCCGTTCTCCCGTTATTAAATAGACATGCATGCTTTTGTATAGTAAACATGTAAGGACCAAGCTCACTGATATATTTTGGTCGTATACATCCTAATTGTAAGCTTATTTTGTTAAATTTAGCCATAACAAAGCCAAATTATTTCCAAGTTTGGCAATTAACCAAGGAACAGAAATAAATTGATAGTTTCTAAGTCTTCCTTGGGTCAACACAAGTAAACTAATGCATATTATTCAGGGGCTTTTACTACTATATCAGCCACTTGAAAATAAAATGAAGAAAGATGTTCTGACAATATTAATATTTGATCTTATCTCACCTTCCCTTGTTCCTTAGCTAGGCATGTAGAAATTTAAATATATTTTGATACGGGACAATTATTAATGCTAAAGTAAAAACAAGAGACTCGCTATATTGCTTTGCCTTGCGCATGCTTCAGAATTTCGCCTTATATAGAAAACACTGTCACCGTTAGTATTGCTTCATAAAGATGGCACGTTCATTAAAGCTGTAAAAGGTGGGCAGCGTTAATCAACAGAAGTTACATCCATATTATCTGGCTCCAAAAATTCCGCAATTCAATTCCAAATATGACTTCTAAATTTCATTTATCTACTTCAATCACGTGCATTTTCCTACCTTCCGTATTTTTTTTTATAAGGTGTACTTTTTTTCCCTCTCTCACAAGTAGTAAAATGCACGGTAAAAACCGAACAGTTCATCGGCAGTAATTTAGCAAATTAGCATAATTTTGAAGCTACATCCTATTAGATCATCAAGAAATGATAAATATCGTTGGCAGCAATAATTAACAGTAATTTAGCTTGATTTTTTCAACCTATAATCTGTTAGTCTCGGAATCGACATAAAAAACTTGACACCGATTAGTAAAAGATCATTTGTAATACACCGCATTGCTGGTATAAAATATAAACAAACAAGTTTATGCAAGGGAAAGTGTTAGCAAGCACAAGTAAGTAAATGCCAAAGAAATAGAATTACCCCACAGGCAATGCTTTAGTGCCTGACGTACTTGGAACTACTAGCATTACCTTTTTGTAGAAGAGTAGTCTCCTTATAATTACTCTCATGCGTTGGTGTGGTAAAACAAGATCACATTTAATAAGATCTCCAGTAGTAGGAGAGCTAGTTAGTGTTTCAGAACTCTATATAAATCCAACCCCTGTGGACTTGTTTCACGCTGACAAGTAGCTAGAGCAAAGTGACATATCCAGAAATTAGTCCTAGTAACGGCGTTTATCCGTGATGGATAGCTCTTCTCTTGTCGTTTCCTCCATAGTACTAGGAGTACTGGTGATCACTCTTGGCAGCTTTGGTCTTCAGGCTGAGGCCAGAGCTTTTTTCGTCTTTGGAGACTCTCTCGTCGACAATGGCAACAACAACTACCTGGCTACCACCGCCCGCGCCGATAACTACCCTTACGGCGTTGACTACCCTACTCACAGACCCACCGGTCGTTTCTCTAATGGACTCAACATTCCTGACCTTATCAGTTAAGTTCATTTTATTTTTAAATAATTTTACTTATGCATTTGTTGATTAATCTTCTTCTATATATAGTAATGGTTTTACTAATTTTGGTTGCATAATGTTATTACAAAACCAGGTGAGGCTATTGGGTCAGAGCCAACATTGCCGTACTTGAGCCCTCAGCTGACTGGTCAAAGACTTCTTGTTGGTGCCAACTTTGCTTCTGCCGGGATTGGAGTTCTCAATGACACTGGAATTCAGTTTGTAAGTGATAGACAAGTTGCTTTATTTGTATCATTTTTTTTCATCATTACTTTTCAAAAGGAGAAAAGGACAGTACTTTATTATATGGTATTCATCTAAGCAAATGTCATGTCAAAAAAACGCTACAATTTTTGTTTTCTTCTCGTTCTTTTTGCAGCTGAATATAATCCGTATATACAGACAATTGGAGTACTTTCAACAATACCAGACAAGGGTTAGTTCTCTTATTGGACCTGGGCAAACTGAAAGACTTGTGAACGAGGCATTGATCCTCATCACCCTTGGGGGCAACGACTTTGTCAACAACTACTATTTGGTGCCTTTCTCTGCCAGATCTCGCCAATACTCTCTTCCGGACTACGTTGTCTACGTGATTTCGGAGTATCGGAAAGTTCTTGCGGTAATTGTCTTGTTGTTCTTCCTAGATTACTACTTAATAGGACTCTAGTGTTCTAAATCTAATGATTATTATCAGTATGTTATAGTTCTAGTGAATTTAGGCATAAGCGTCAAAAGGGAAATAGTCACAAGAAAGTAGGAATAGGGTAATAATTAAGTGGGGACACATTTATGGATTCATAGTTATTGTGGGGGATTCGTTAGGTGTTTTTTGGAGGCAAGTGAGTTATGGAAAGCTCGCTTGGTTGGTGAGATCAACAAGTATTTTGCATCTGCATTGATGGTCCCTTTCATTTATTTATTTATTTATTTATCTATTGAGAACCACACCTGATTGTTACTGTCAAGCCCTCTTCTCATTTAGATAGGCCTTCTCGGGAATGAATCAACATTAATATAGAATTCTCTCTCCTCATGTTATTATCTGCATCATTTACATGTCTCTTATTCACCAAACTGACTTTTCCTCCCCGAATAACAGCATTTTACTGATTTAAGTTACTTTTCCTTTTTACCGCTAGCTAAATTCTTTATGTTGACTTTCTTTTTTTCTTTCACCACAAAGAAGGTCTTTACATGTTTATTTAAAACAAAATTTTCAGTACAGATGCAATGTTATAATTCACCATTGATTGTATATTTATGATAGATTCACATGTCAACTTTGAAACCTACAAGTTATGATACTAAAACGATTTTGTTATGATATGTTGAATAAAATGTTTAACTACAATGCAGAGACTTTATGAGTTAGGAGCAAGGCGGGTGTTAGTGACCGGAACTGGACCATTGGGGTGTGTCCCTGCAGAGTTGGCCATGCGAAGCCGAAATGGCCAGTGCGCGGTTGAGCTGCAGAGAGCTGCTGGACTATTCAACCCCCAACTTGTGGAAATGATCAATAGCCTCAACAGTGAGATTGGTTCGGATGTGTTTGTTGCTGCAAATGCATTTGGAATGCACATGGACTTTATCTCCAACCCTCAGGCATATGGTATTAACCTACAACATATTTATTTCTTTTACTCTTTTTTTGTTTCAAGTATTATAGTAGGAACACTTATTCTGATTAAATCATAAAAATTCTTTATGATAATAACAATAAAAGAATAGCAGAGGGAACAACCATATCGTCAGGAAAAGTAGATGTGATCTTTATAGGTGGTGTTCTTATGTAAATGAGAAGTAATACACCTGGGCCCCTTTTTATGTTGCACAGAACGTAGTTGGAGAGGACTGAGGAGGTATGGGCTATGTCTAAAACTATGAGCCCCATCAAACACCATGGACAAATGATAAGACTTTCCCATATACGCACTGTCCACCCACGATGTAACAAACGACGTAAATACACTGCCAAGTTGTTTCAATCATATCTCTGTTGCAAACAAAACTTTGCACAATCATATACATGAATAGAAGAATGTGGATAATCTGAAGACTCCCATGCTTTGCATTTAAGCTAGCAACTAAAATATTACAATTTGCAAAATTTTCAGGCCATTAAACTCAATAACATTTTCCAAAATATTTGGTAAGATTATTGTGTTTTGCGTTTTGATTTTCAGGATTTGTTACATCAAAGGTTGCATGTTGTGGGCAAGGACCTTACAACGGTTTAGGACTTTGCACTATAGCATCAAACTTGTGCCCCAACAGAGATATATATGCTTTCTGGGATCCATTCCATCCATCAGAGAGGGCAAACAGAATAATAGTGAGGCAAATTTTGGAGGGAGATACCAATTACATGCACCCAATGAATCTAAGCACCATTATGGCCTTGGACTCTAGGACCTAGAGGAGAGATTACTCTTTCCTTACTTTTTAAATTACCCATTTTCTCTTTGTTCCATGTGTCCTGTCATTGTTATTATCATTGTCACTTGTTATTCCTTAAGGTCCACTACAAAATTCCATTGTGCTGTTTCAATAAGTAATGAAATTCAGAACGTCCTGTGTTTGTAATTCAATAAGCACTACTGGAATTAAAATAACAATAAAATAAGCACTACCGAAATCCACAAAAAAGCCTAAAATGCACGCTAGAACTTCAAAACCACAAACGTACCCAATTCTCGCATAAAGCCTTCATTTCCCAGATAATGTAACGAGGAACTGCGTCATACTGTAATTCTCAATTCCTGCTCATCTTGATCCGTTGTTGAAGGAGCTAGAGAAAATAAAGAAATAACAAAACACGATACTCCATTAGGATGAAATCATTATCTTTCTCGCCCCTGCCATCGATACCAAACTCTCCACGTAAACAAAAAAGCGATAAGACCTGTCAAAGGAATAATAAAGCTGCACATTTCTAAGTTTTTGGGTACGTAAGTTGTACGAAACGAGGAGGCCTATCTGAGATGTAAACAAAAGGAGCTCATCCCTATTCCAAAATGCCAATGGATAATGACTAAGTTCCCTGTCAAAAAGCAAGCCTGCAAATTTAGTCCAACGAGAAGAAGATTGTTTTCCGTGGCTGCCAGAGTTTTCATCCAATATCCACATTTCGATGGGCTTTCCATCCAAATTCAGCAGCCATGGCCATTCTTCCGACATACCTAAACAAAGCGACATGCTCATCCCACAAACATAGCCTCCAGTTTATAGTTGTTAGTGTAGATGTGGAGTCAAACTCCCGCTGATCCTGATTTTCTAGAAATGGTATAGTTTGAAATTCCTCCTCATGCATATCAAATGAAATAAGCATTTTCTTCAAATAAGATTTATAGCATATCACCCAATAATAGACTCATTTGTGGTACGCCTCATCGAGAGTAAGAGATGTAATATCGATTTCTATCTTCATCTTAATCTCCCTCCAAGAATCACCACGATTACTACCCGAAGTACATACCTCAGCTCTAATGGGAGCACCAGTGACGCTACTATGGAGTCACACAACTCTGACGACTTAGTAAACATTGGCAATGGCATCATAGCCGAATCCAGTCGTTACGTTTGTTTTAAAGTTGGATCCAAAGCATGAACTCTGAAGAAGCTTGAATTCCCTAATTGCTGGATTGCATAATAAAACCTTGTCTGTGACCTCGTCCAGTAGGAAAAGGATACCATTACAATGAGTGCCACATAAACCAGCTGCAGATTCAGGCACTTTTTAATTCTTTAGTATTGAAGCAAATTTGATCATTGTCATCATCTACTTCGCTAAACGTCATAAATGAATTTTTAGTCCTACGATGGAGGTTATATAGATAGATGGTCCTCCGAAATAAGGATGGACGGCTTTCAGAATGCTTGAGATTGTAATGCCCCTATATGGGGGTTAACAGTTTTTAATGAGATAAAATAAAAATAAATAATAAAAGTAAAACCTTAAAAATAAAATTTGCCCGGGACTTAAATGAAAACTCTCAACTCAAAAATAAAAATATAAACGATAAATAAACCACAGTTTTAATGTAGCACCTTAAATTTAATAATATAAACTGTTGTCATCATCATTTTAACCCTCAACACATTATAATTACAGTCACAGAAAGTAACAATTGATGCTTACATTATCATGAAGAACATTCTTTACAATTGAGCAGTCCCAATGTAATATAGTTACATCACTTCCTCAACTATATTTCTCGTAGCCACCTCACACTTAGTGAGTCCTGAAAAGATATAAACATAAGGGAATGAGCAACACTATGCTCAGTAGAGAAAGCCATTACTCACCTTTAGGTTTTTATCATTACCACATTAAAATCTGCATGGTTAGTAAGTTACATCATATTCCAGATTATGAGGTTTATTATGATCACATCTTATGGATACCGTAGTTAATCATTACCAAGTGTCATAATTACACATTTATGCAAATATTACCAATCATCATTGTTCCTAGGTATCCATGTTAAATAGAGTATCACTCAACTCATCGAGACCCAAATGGGCGCACTTGATCACCCTATAAACATTCCAAGGGTGTTCCGGTGAGGGGACATCAAGCCCCGAGTCCTCACCAAGTCGATTCCTGTACAGTGTGTTCTGGGACTTTCAACCCAAGGAAGCGTCATCGCCTTCCCCCTATTTTACCTTTTAGGGTATTCATGCCCAAGGACTTAACCGTCGCCCTCTTCATGTCTCACAATTTCTCTATATTGAATCATTATCAATAGAGTTAGTTTTCCTAACCATGCTTCTCAATTTATAACATGTGTCAATTCATTATGTTCCTCGCCGTACAATACAAGACGAGTCCATGTCATAGTTTCATATGTGATACACATATAATATCAGTTCAACATAGATATATATATATTGCAGCAAAACAATCAATTTTAATTCTATAAAAACCTCACAAAAGATGAGTAATAGAATCCCTACCTTTTAAGCTTATCAACAGTCTCTTAATCCTGGAATCAATTAACGTTAGCTCCATACTCCCTTGATCCTAAGGCGTGCATAAGGACAATTAAAACTAAAGCACAACATACAACTACATTCATAAAATTTATTTTAATTTAATCTTAGAATTTCAAGAAATAACCACTGCCCATAGAGGTATTATAAAGTTTAACAATATAAATTTTCTGTCTAGGGCATATACACTTAGACTTCATACATATGCTCCAAAATAGCAACAAACATATACTTAGGTTTAAGAACGCAAATTTGAATAATCCTTTAGTATAAAAGAAAATTTATAAATGAAAGACTAAATTTGTTCATAAGATTCTAACCTCGGATTATGGTTAGTTGGAAGCTTGAAATGGTTTTCAAAACAGGTTCCTTTACTTCGGTATGACTGAAATTCTTGCTCAAATGGAGGTGATGGTGGCTGATTTTTATGGCTGCCTTGAAGAAGTTCTCTAAGTATTTTGCTTCAGCAAAGAAATGAGAAGAAGAGTGTGGGAACCGTGGAAGAGAAAGGAAGAAAAGATGAAGTCTTTGAAGAGAAGTGATGGAAACAATTATAGAGGAGACATGTTGAAGCATGTCACGGAGGAAATAAAGAAAATGAGGGTCAAGAGTAGTTGGAAAAGATATCCTTATGTCTCATCTAAAGACTTTAACACATATAATGCCAATATGACATTTTTGAGATTTATTAGAAGTTCTAAGGCTTTTTAGTAATCATACTAAATAAATATAGGAGAATTTTAGAAAATTTAAAAATAGATAAAAATAAATATTATAAAATAAATTTAAATGAAGCAATTTTTTTTATACATTAAAAATTAATTTAATTACCTCAATACCCGTTAGGAGAATAACGGGTGTCACAGCTCTACCCCCCTTAAAGAAATTTCGTCCTCGAAATTTCAATTCTAGCAATACTAGTAAAAATTATGATTCCACTATGATTCCAATTCTGAGTCTAAACCGTTAATGTTGTTTGTCCTCCAAATTTAAGTTATCGTATTTCCACTTATTTACTTGCAAAATAAATCTTACTCCTAAATCCCTCAATGAGAGTATTTCTGACAAGTTTCAACTTATAACACCGTATAATAGTCTAAGAATCTGATCAGGCATACATATTGACCATATCATGATTCCAGTCCTTCATTGTCCATGGACTGTGATTTACAATCACATTTAAAGAGATTGCCAGAGAAATTTTATATACTTCATCTTTAGGTTCCTTTCCCTTTTTAAGTAAGGAAAAGTCAAATATATTTGATTTTATACCTCAACTAATAAACTAAAACATAATCATAAAACATATATCACAAACACTTTTATTCAAAACTATACATTAAACTTACTCATAGAGATATTAAACGGAATCTCAGAGTTGCAAACATACCCGACATATTTTTCATTAAACAGCTATCCTCATGACACAAACATTCAATCCAAATAATATACTCATATTTCATATGGAATATCCCCATAACTGACTCTGGTACTTCCACATAATATTAACAGAATATTACACATTACAAACATAATACGGATACGTTTCGAGAGTACAAGGCACTCCGTACCCAGCTATCCATATCATGCATGCTTAGAGGATACAAAAACATCGATAAACAAAAGATCGGACCTTAAGAAGGATGCGTTTCGAGAGCATCAAGTACTCCGTATCCAGCCATCCCGGCATTAGGCTCAATGAATTTAAAAGATTGAACAACAACGTACCACAAGAAACACAGAATACAAGGCAAACGGTTATTCGTAACACACGAAATACGGACACACATGCCTACATGCCAAAGATAAAACAAAAAGATTACAGATGGAGATTCAAATCAATTGGCCGCTCCCGGCTTTCCCTTTCCCATTCAAGCTTGGATGTTGCAGTGTCGGATTCTGGATGTACGATTTGCATTTTATCTATCAATTCCTCAGCTGTTGAAGCAGTGACAAAGATTTGTCTCTCTGATTCTGTAGTGATGTTTTCTTTCACAGCGTAATCTAGAAATTTCAAAAGACCGTCATAAAAACCTTTTACGTTCAGCAGACCCAAAGGTTTGGAATAAAAGCCCAACAATTGCCCACAAGCAACTATAAATATTTCCTCAAGAGTACCTAGACCACCAGGTAACGCTATAAAAGCATCAGAATTATAGATTATGTCTTTAAAATTTTTAGGGATACTCCTGACTCCTTCTCCCTTACCTATGGCTTCCTTACAAAGGTTTCCTTCAACTGGAATATGAGGCCAAATTCTTACATCAGTAGCGTCGCTAGACCTAGCTGCTAGTGCCATATTTACCATCATTTTTATACTACCACCCCCATAGATTATGTTAATCTTCTTGTGTGCTAGGACTTGCCCTAAGTGATTTGCAGCTTCTAAATAAGCTTTATCTTTTCCAAGGCTGGAACCACAAAAGACACAGATATTCTTTATTTTCTTCGTGGACTGGGAGGTAGACATATTTGGTTTATAGAAGTGGTTGCTTAATGTCTGCTCCACTTAGACTTCGGGTTCTGCATGAGATTTTAAAGATGAGAAATATACAAAAAGGGCTAAAGAGATAGACGAGTAGGTAATGAAAAGGTAATCCAAAGATTTAAACAAAATCTTGTGCGGATAAGAAAGTAAGATAAGGTGATTGATAGTTTACAGAAAATCTGATTCACTTTTTGAAAAAGATTAGACTCTAATTGTATAACTTTTGACAATTGAGAACAATTCGACAGAAGACCCTCTTGACACAACTGTAGACTTTTTGACAAATATACACCAAGTCTAGAAATTTAATATAAACGACAAATACTGTAGAACTTTTGAAATTTGAGACACAATTCTTGAAATATCTGGATAAGTTTTTCAAAATTCAAACATATTACTGTACCGTATGTAACGTGTCTGATAAGATAATATATTTTATTATATATATATTTAAGAAAATCATAAATTAAATAAGATATTAACACTTACTGTATCAATCTAATAATCACAATTATTTCAAACACAAAAGCAAATATTCTGAGTAAAAGAAAAACACAAACTGTTGAACATCAGCTAAAACTGCTTCAAATAAGCAAAGACTAAATAACCTTTATAGTGCGATGACTTATTCCCCATCCAGTTTTCTTATGGCTTGGCAAACAGGATCTAGAAATACCATATTCCTGAGGCGTTGTCTTTCTGTATAAAATTTAGGCCAGAGTTTAAAAATAGCTCCTTGAACATATCCACTAGGGTGACCGTGGAGAGGAGGATGGATGCTATCCAAGTTCTCCTTTGAAAGTCCATCCCTACAAAACCTTATTTTATCCTCTCTATTCGTTGACATATAACCAGGTGAAGTACATTTACCGTTACAATTTTGTCTTCCACATTTGTTACAAGTGACCACGATGGCACGAGCTCTTCTTTTCATTGCACTACGACTGGTACCTGTTCCTGGTAAACCGACATCTTGACTAAAGTCACTCGGACGGATTTTCCCCTCTATCAACATTCTCACATCACAAGGGATGCCAAAACGCATAAGAATCCACAACCGAGTAATTCTAGCCTTGTATTTCTTTCTGAGAATCTTTTGGGAGAGTGATGGGAAATACTTTCTCAGATGTTGGTACTTTGGGTCCATGATGAGATGAAAGAAGAGTAAATAGAAAGGAAAAATTAAGATAGTAAATTGCAGAATCCTAGAATTCCTTCTTCTTTTAGAGAAAAAGAAGAATTTTTAATGAAAAAGAAGAGGATTTGCGATTTAGAGAGAAAATAACAAATTAAGAGAGAAAAAGTGAACTCGGAGAAATAAGCTCCTATGCACAGTAAACGTATATGTAAACAATGATTAAACCACTGTATATGACACGTATAGAAACCACGTGGGAGAGACAGTGTGAATCAAACTGATTTAAGATTTGAACTAGGCCCAAATGTTCTTAGTTGAAAATGGTCAGGTTGTTTCGGGCCTTAACACATTTAGAACGAGTTAAATAACAAACATAAAATTGAAAACCAATTCGTATGAATCTTAAACCCAATTCAAAGCCCACTATAGATAAAGTTAACTATAAACAACAAATCTAATTTAACGACAACAAGGATCTTCCTGAATGATCCAGCAACTCAAATAATTTTGTTTTAATCAAAACCTTATTGAACAATACATACACCCATATGTTATTCCTAATACTCAACATCTATCAATGGATTCATCATCATTACTACCAAGGGTTTAGAATGTGACTAACCTTGAAATCAATACGATTTACGTCTTTCAACATAGACCATATCAATGAACAAAGACACTTGATGTTACTACTTAAGAACATCTACAATCCCCACAATTCTATTCATACAATATATAATTTCCTCATATAACAAAACCTTAGGTAACCAAAAGATTCACTGATACACTTAAATACAATGTACGTAACAAAATATTCCAATTTTGAGATTCATGCATTCTAGACTTTACACAGTCTCAACAGACCAAAAGTCTAACATTTATCTCTCTCATGATTCAATACCATGATTTCCAACTTATATCATATTCCTCAAATAAATAGAACTTTTAAGAAAAGATATTGACACTTATGTGCTCCATCGAATCCACACATAATCATTACTTAGGTTTGAATCAATTACGAAAAATTTGACATATCTACGTCAAACTTTAAAATCAATAAATCAAGCCTTATATTTCTTATTGTTTTTCACGAGACAAAATACTTTTAAATCCTCGTATCTACACGAATTTCTCATCGTTTATACGAATTAGATATGCTTATAGGTCCAAATATTATACGAATCTCTCATAAGCATTCTACTTATAAACTCATTCCATATAATTATCATTCCCTTATAACTATTAATACTTTCCTTCTATATAATTATTGTACTCATATAACTATTGATATTTTCATTCTATGGCCTTTCCATGTTACATCCTTCTAGACTGTATAAATCAATGTGAAGGTTCATTTTGATGATGACAATAAAAATTCAGCTTCAAAACCATCTCAAAAATATATTTTTTTTAAAATGGTGCTACACTCCCTAGGTTAACCGAACCTAGGCTCTGATACCAAAAATTCTGTAACGCCCCTATATGGGGGTTAACAGTTTTTAATGAGATAAAATAAAAATAAATAATAAAAGTAAAACCTTAAAAATAAAATTTGCCCGGGACTTAAATGAAAACTCTCAACTCAAAAATAAAAATATAAACGATAAATAAACCACAGTTTTAATGTAGCACCTTAAATTTAATAATATAAACTGTTGTCATCATCATTTTAACCCTCAACACATTATAATTACAGTCACAGAAAGTAACAATTGATGCTTACATTATCATGAAGAACATTCTTTACAATTGAGCAGTCCCAATGTAATATAGTTACATCACTTCCTCAACTATATTTCTCGTAGCCACCTCACACTTAGTGAGTCCTGAAAAGATATAAACATAAGGGAATGAGCAACACTATGCTCAGTAGAGAAAGCCATTACTCACCTTTAGGTTTTTATCATTACCACATTAAAATCTGCATGGTTAGTAAGTTACATCATATTCCAGATTATGAGGTTTATTATGATCACATCTTATGGATACCGTAGTTAATCATTACCAAGTGTCATAATTACACATTTATGCAAATATTACCAATCATCATTGTTCCTAGGTATCCATGTTAAATAGAGTATCACTCAACTCATCGAGACCCAAATGGGCGCACTTGATCACCCTATAAACATTCCAAGGGTGTTCCGGTGAGGGGACATCAAGCCCCGAGTCCTCACCAAGTCGATTCCTGTACAGTGTGTTCTGGGACTTTCAACCCAAGGAAGCGTCATCGCCTTTCCCCTATTTTACCTTTTAGGGTATTCATGCCCAAGGACGTAACCGTCGCCCTCTTCATGTCTCACAATTTCCCTATATTGAATCATTATCAATAGAGTTAGTTTTCCTAACCATGCTTCTCAATTTATAACATGTGTCAATTCATTATGTTCCTCGCCGTACAATACAAGACGAGTCCATGTCATAGTTTCATATGTGATACACATATAATATCAGTTCAACATAGATATATATATATTGCAGCAAAACAATCAATTTTAATTCTATAAAAACCTCACAAAAGATGAGTAATAGAATCCCTACCTTTTAAGCTTATCAACAGTCTCTTAATCCTGGAATCAATTAACGTTAGCTCCATACTCCCTTGATCCTAAGGCGTGCATAAGGACAATTAAAACTAAAGCACAACATACAACTACATTCATAAAATTTATTTTAATTTAATCTTAGAATTTCAAGAAATAACCACTGCCTATAGAGGTATTATAAAGTTTAACAATATAAATTTTCTGTCTAGGGCATATACACTTAGACTTCATACATATGCTCCAAAATAGCAACAAACATATACTTAGGTTTAAGAACGCAAATTTGAATAATCCTTTAGTATAAAAGAAAATTTATAAATGAAAGACTAAATTTGTTCATAAGATTCTAACCTCGGATTATGGTTAGTTGGAAGCTTGAAATGGTTTTCAAAACAGGTTCCTTTACTTCGGTATGACTGAAATTCTTGCTCAAATGGAGGTGATGGTGGCTGATTTTTATGGCTGCCTTGAAGAAGTTCTCTAAGTATTTTGCTTCAGCAAAGAAATGAGAAGAAGAGTGTGGGAACCGTGGAAGAGAAAGGAAGAAAAGATGAAGTCTTTGAAGAGAAGTGATGGAAACAATTATAGAGAAGACATGTTGAAGCATGTCACGGAGGAAATAAAGAAAATGAGGGTCAAGAGTAGTTGGAAAAGATATCCTTATGTCTCATCTAAAGACTTTAACACATATAATGCCAATATGACATTTTTGAGATTTATTAGAAGTTCTAAGGCTTTTTAGTAATCATACTAAATAAATATAGGAGAATTTTAGAAAATTTAAAAATAGATAAAAATAAATATTATAAAATAAATTTAAATGAAGCAATTTTTTTTATACATTAAAAATTAATTTAATTACCTCAATACCCGTTAGGAGAATAACGGGTGTCACAGAGATGCTTTGTCACAAATCATGGGCTTTTGATAAGAGTGCTTATGAGAGCGTACCACGACTTTTGAACACACTTAAGCTGTGATAAAGACTTAGGAGGTAGCCATGATATGATTTCCACAACTACCTGTCACAAACTGAGAAAAGAAAAATTATGAAGAAGCTGAGAAAAGAAAAAATTATGAGGAAGAATTTTCTTTATTCCCTGCTGATTATACACACTGAGTTAGACATATCTATATATAATAATCCTAGCAAAAGAAAAGAAAAACTAACTCTATATCAGATCCCATGATTTATGGGATATTCTAACAAAATAGAAACCTAATCAAATTAGCCTAATTCTAGGGATACAAACTGTTACAGCTAATTGTACAGGTGTATATCCCACTAATCACTCCTACTAATCACGTTTTTT
The DNA here is from genome assembly GCA_025403435.1 of Artocarpus heterophyllus. Taxonomy (NCBI): domain Eukaryota; kingdom Viridiplantae; phylum Streptophyta; class Magnoliopsida; order Rosales; family Moraceae; genus Artocarpus; species Artocarpus heterophyllus. The sequence continues at coordinate 3,383,441 of CM046338.1, read as the reverse complement.
CCACACTCCCTCTCAAGCTAGTGAATAGGTATTTTCCATTTCCAGTTTGGAGACAATACTTTGAAACACTGAACTACTTAACCCTTTAGTAAGTACATCTGCAAGTTAGCCACGTGTAGACACGTATAGCGTACAAATTAACCCACTTTCTAATTTCTCCTTAATGAAGTGTCTATCAATTTCAATGTGCTTCGTTCAATCATGTTGTACAGGGTTGTGAGCTATGCTAATTGCAAACTTATTATCACAATAAAGTCTCATTGGGCCTTCCCACTTAATCTTCAAGTCTTCTAGGATGATTTTCAACCAAAGTAATTCACACACCCCTTGAGCCATTGCTCGGAATTCTGCCTCTGCACTAGACCGTGCCACCACATTGTGTTTCTTACTCCTCCACGTCACGAGATTACCACCAAGAAAAGTGCAATATCCTGAGGTTGACCTCCTGCCAACTATTGACCAAGCATAATCAGCATCCGTGTATGCTTCGAGTACCAAACCACTATTTCTCTTGAACAGAATACCCTTTCCTGGTGTCCCTTTGAGATACTGTAACACTCGGTGGGTCGCATGCAGATGAACTTCCTTTGGGCTATGCATGAATTGGCTAATCACACTCACTGCGTATGTTATGTCTGGTCGTGTATGAGACAGATAAACAGTACCAAACCACTGTTTCTCTTGAACATAATACCCTTTCCTGGTGTCCCTTTGAGATACTGTAACACTTAGTAGGCCGCATGCAGATGAACTTCCTTTGGGCTATGCATGAACTGGCTAATCACACTCACTGCGTATGCTATGTCTGGTTGTGTATGAGATAGATAAATGAGTCTTCCTACTAGGCGTTGATGCATTTCCCTATCAACTGCAGCATCCTCCTCTGCCTTTCCAAGTCTAAGATTCGGGTCTATTGGAGTACTTGTTGGTGTGCATGTTGTCTTGCCTGTTTCTTTGAGAAGATCCGTAACATGCTTCTGTTAGGAGAAAAAAATGCCTTGCCTAGAGTGAGCCACTTCAATCCCAAGAAAATATTTCAGTCTTCCTAACGCTTTGATCTCGAACTCCTTAGCCAAACACTGACTTAGAGGCTGTCTCTCCTTATCATCAGTCCCGATCACTATTATGTCATCGACATATACTAAGAGTGCTGTGACCCCCTGAAGGTGAGTGTTTAATGAACAGCGTGTGATCCCCTTGGCTTTGTTTATACCCCATGGCACTCATAACTCTTGCAAGTCTACCAAACCATGCCCATAGTGATTGTTTAAGTCCATACAAGGCTTTCTTCAACTTACACACTGTATGAGCAGCCAAATTATTTGCATAACCCAGTGGGACCTCCATATAAATTTCCTCTTCTAGTTCTCCGTGCAAAAATGCATTCTTGACATCAAACTATTGCAACTCCCAACCATAGTTAGCTGCTAATGACAACAGGATTCTAACAGTGTTCATCTTCGCAACTGGAGCAACAGTCTCTAAGTAATCAATCCCATAGGTTTGAGTATAGCCCTTGGCTACCAGCCTTGCCTTGTATCTCTCTATCGATCCATCTGCTCTATACTTTGCTGTATAAACCCATTTACACCCCACGGGTTTCTTTCTTGTTGGTAGCTTCACCAACTCCCAAGTTTTGTTCTTCTCCAATGCCTCCATCTCCACATTCATAGCTTGTTTCCATTTCTCATTGGACAAAGCCTCGGATAAGGTGGTGGGGATGGCAATATTGTTTAAGCTAACAAGGAAGGCTCTGTGAGATGGTGAAAAGTGTTTAAAGGACAAATAGTGTGCAAGCGGATATAAAGGTCGTTTTCTACACTCTTTAGTCCCTTTCCTAAGAGCAATGGGAAGATCCTCGTCATTTTCACTCATATGAGATCCAGTTTCAGCTTGCAATGAAGAATTAGAAATTGGTACCTCATTCTCAGGATCTGGGTTGGATTCTTGGACTTGCACAGATTCAGGGACAGCTGTCCTCTTCCTTGAAAACACCTTGCCTTTGCCAAATCTCACATCCTCAAGAGCAGAGTTGGGATTTTCTGGAATTTGAACCACGAGTTCAGATACAGGATTTGGCATGGACTTGAATTCAGGATCAGACACATACTCAGGAGTGGACACTGTGGAACCAGGCGTAGGAACTGGTTTAGACATGGGAAGTGACGACAGATCAAGTAAGAAACCCTCATCCTTAACTTCAATTATTGAATTCTCCCCCTGAAGATAAGGTGTGGTGAAGTAAGACTCTTGTTTGTTGAACGTAACATCCACAGAGACATAAAACTTCTTCGATGGAGGGTGGTAACACTTATACCCTTTCTGAGTTGAAGAATAACCTACAAAGACACATTTTAACGCTCTTGGATCCAACTTCCCCCTATTTTGATTATGGATGTGGACAAATGACACGCACCCAAATATCCTAGGTACAAGATTATTTGTAGTGTGTAGGTTTAGATAGAATGTTGAGAGTGTTTCCATTGGACTCTTGAATCCCAAGACTCTGGAAGGCAAACGATTTATAAGGTGAACGGCTGTAAGAACTGCTTCCCCCAAAAAGATTTAGGCACATTTTTTTAGAACAAGAAGGCTCGGGTTGACTCAAGAAGGTGACCATTTTTTCTTTCTGCCACTCCATTTTGCTGTGGTGTATTGACACAGGATGACTCATGTACTATCCCTTCCTTTCGAAAGTATGGAGTTAGGACTTGATTGAAATAATCCCTGGCATTATCTGTCCTAAACCTTTTGATATTAACCCCAAATTAGTTCTTAATCATGGAACAAAAATTTAGGAGAACAGTACTGATATCAGATTTTTGTTTAAGCAAAAAAAAACCACGTAACACCAGTATAATCGTCAATAAATGACACAAACCATCTTGCCCCAGATACATTAGGAAAAGTAGGACCCTAAATATCACTATGAATGAGATAGAAAGGAATAGAACTTCTTTTATTACTAACTGGAAAAGGTACACGTTTGTGCTTAGCAAGTTCGCACACATCACAATGAAAGTTCTCAACATCTAGACCTTGAAATAAGGAAGGAAACATAATTTTAATGACCCTAAATGATGGATGTCCAAGTTGGCGATGATGAAGCCAAACTTTTTCTTTATTAGATGAACAGAATTCTGAAACAAAAGAAAGAGGTAATTTGCCCTTGGTGATGCTTGATTGGCTTGGTGCTTCAAGATAGTAGAGTCCATCCCGTTCTCTAGCATGGCCAATCATCTTCCCTGAATCCTTGTCCTGAAATACACAATAATTATGATAAAAAACTGCATTGCATTGTAAATCTTGAGTAAGCTTTTGAATAGAGACAAGGTTTATGAATAATCTAGGGACATGAAGAACATTTTTTAAGGTCAATGATGGGCTTATTTTAACATCTCCTACACCTGCTACAGTGGTCAAAGAACCATCAGCTATGACTATTTTCCTACTGCTTGGACATGGGAAATATGTGGAAAAAACATTCGGTGAGTGGGTCATATGGTCGGTAGCTCCTGAATCCTTGATCCAATGGCTGGCAAAGGTTGTACCCCAGACATTTAATCCAATAGAGGGTGGAAACTCACCTGAATACACCAATGAGCAAGTACCTAAAGGTTTGTCAAGGTTGCCAATGAGAGATCTCACTCTTTCGAACTCTTCTTGGTTGAAACCGCCTGACTCCTATGGTGTTGCTTCGTTTTGCTGTGCCACAACATGGGCCTAACCATTGTTCCTTGGCTGCTCTCCTTTTTGTCCCCACTCACGGCTTGGAGGCTTTCCATGAAGCTTCCAACATCGCTCACGAGTATGGCGTGGCTTCTTACAATAAGTGCACCACAAGCTATCCTTATAGTCATGATTCTTGACGTTTGGTTGTCCAGGTTTTCCACCTTCAGAAATTGTTCCTTTTTTCACGCTTGTGATAGAATTTTTTCCACCACTGGCCACCATAGCTGAGCTGTCTGTATTTTGTGGTTCAAGCATCAACCCTCTTCTACTTTCCTCACCTCGAATCAGTGCCACCACCTCATTAAAGCACAGAACCTCTTGTTTGCCAAGAATCTGAATTCTTACTTGATCAAATTCAGGATTAAGCCCAACAAGAAAGTCATAGGCTCTATCTTGCTTGATGAAATCCTTTGGGATAGTAGCATCTTCAGGACATTTGGTTCTTATCACCCTGTAATGATCAAGTTCTTGCCACAAAGCTTTCAATTGATTTGCCTATTCAGTAACTGTTTTACTTCCCTGTTTTGCAGCCATTGTCTTCACTTTGACTTCATATACTTGAGCAGCGTCTCTAGCCTTTAAATATATTTGTTGGATTGCATCCCAAATATCCTTAGCCGCCGCCAAGAACATACATGCGTCGCTAATCTCAGGAGTTATAGAATTCCATAACCATGCCATTATCATGGAATCTTCTTCATCCCACGCTTCAAAACGAGGGTCTCCTGGTTTTGGTCCTGTACCCGTGAGATAGCTGATCTTCCCTTTCCCTTTCAACACGGTGCGAACAAGTTGGGACCATTTAAGGTAATTTTTTCCAGCCAACCTATATGCAGCCTGAATATTCTGCAATTCACAGGGCTGTTGACAACGAACAATTTCCTCCAATTGTGCTTTAGTAGTCGATTCTGCAACCTCTGACATCCTCCACAAAGAAACCTGATCTCTAGGCAATTAAGGCAGAAGAAAAAAAAACCAACAATGAAGGCTGGCAGGAGTCACAAAGCTGCTGGTTCAACGACAATGAAGATCAGAAAAGAAGAAGAAGAAGAAGAAATGGCGACGAAGGCCTAAAGAGCAAGAAACAGTGATGGCAATTAAGGCTAGAAAACAACCAAATCCCAGAATTTTTCTACAGTTCTGATACCATGTCACAAATTGAGAAAAGAAAAATTATGAAGATGCTGAGAAAAGAAAAAACTATGAGGAAGAATTTTCTTTATTCCCTGCTGATTATACACACTGAGTTAGACATCTCAATATATAATAATCCTAGCAAAAGAAAAGAAAAACTAACTCTATATCAGATCCCATGATTTATGGGATATTCTAACAAAATAGGAACCTAATCAAATCAGCCTAATTCTAGGGATACAAACTGTTACAGCTAATTGTACAAGTGTACATCCCACTAATCACTCCTACTAATCAGGTTTTTTCCACACTACCTTTTCAAGAAGATCGCAAAACCCTATTATCCTCCTTCAAAAAATGAACCAAGCCTATTTAATCTCCACATAAACACCCAGATATTCAAGACTTAAAATCAAAGCATGCAAGGTTCATACAGCAGTTTATATTATATGAATAAGTTGTAGACAATTTGATAAAGTGAAGACTCAAAACAATCAAAACACATACACACACTTATGTACTAATGCATATATAAATGCACATACATGTATATTCAATCGCATCTACTCTTAGATGTATCAATTCACCTATAAAAATGAAAGTTTCTTTGTATGTGTATATAGGACCTAGGCTGCATTATTTACCATTTAATTCATTGTGTGTTATATAATTGCTATAGGAAAGAAGAGAGAAGAGGAAAATGTCTTGTTTACTTGTGCAAATTCTTTCAACATTGATATTGATAGCTAGGATATGTAGCAATTGATATTGACTTCTCCATGTTTGATTCACTACATTACACAGATATATAAGCTCGTTGACACTGGCGTAGCCAGGCAGGAGCGAGTGGGGGCTCGTGCCCCCATTCATTTTTTAAAATTTACATTTTAACCCTTATTTTGAAACTTAAAATCTTAGTTAGTCTTAACTTCGAAAGAAAATTGCAATCGTGGCCCCCATAAGATAATTGAAATATAATGTTGTGCCTCCACGAAAAAATTGAATTATATTGCTGTGCCTTCACGAAATAATTGAAATATGTTGTTGTACCTCTTTTTAAGAAGAAAAATAATAATTATACCCCTTCAATTATTGAAATATATAGTTATGTATCTTTATTTAGTAAATTACTAGCTGCTGGAAAAAAAATTCTTGCTCCCTTACCGGACATTGATATTAACAAACTTAAGTTAAAATTAAACAAGCATGAACAACAAGAATTCTTCAACTAGTCTCAATTCACCAAGAAATACTGACACATTGTTCTCACTACAAAACAAGCTTATCAACTCTTTAACTTAAGCTTCTCTACACAACCAAAAGTAAAACGTAAATACACGAGGCAAACCAGAGTCCAATTTTTCCACGTAATTTCAAATTAAACATTCAATTTAAGGTTTTATTCCCTTGAGCGCACAAACATTTCGATAAGAAAACGCGAAAAAGCAAAATCTGTTCCAAACATGGCTACGAAATTGTAGAAAAAGAGCGAAGAAGAAGAATACTCTCACCTTCTACCATCGCCGGGTTCAAAGCCTGCTCTAAGACTCCCACTCGTCCCATCGTCCCTCCTCGACCGCTCATGAGGCGACGGCGGGAACGAGGACCGGAAAGAAACCTTGGCCGACTTCTCCGTGCGGTCTTGAATTACTTCCTCAGACATGGTCGGGGGAATATCTGACCTTACTCGGGGTGAAGTTTGAAAGCCCAAGAAATTGAGAACCCACCGGGGAAAAAACTAAAAAGAACGCTTTTTTTTTGTTTTTTTTGGTCACTTAAGTAAAAATGTAACTTACAGAAATGCTATAAAAAAGAGATCATCAGTCGTCATTCAATTTCCCGTCCAGATTTCGAAGTTTAAAGTGGGTTTATAGTTATACAGATTATGAAATTGGTGCCTCCTTGTTTGTAAAACATACTCCTAAAATCTTGTTTATGTAATAGTGTTTTAAAATAGATAAAAATATCATTTTTAAAAAAATAATAATTTTTTTAAAATTATATTGAGATTATTTTAAAATTTTTACATAAAAATTATATAAAAATATTTTTAAAAACTCTCAAAATAATACTAAATTAAGTTTTAGAAACTTTATTTTAACATCTTAAGTCCATTTTTTGGGTACGAAATACTCATTTTACTGTTTTATTGATTATGTTTAATTCTAATTTCGTTCCTTTTTCAAAAAACTTGTATTCCAAACAAATTAAAGTTTTTTCAGAGTTTTATTTTAAAAAAAAACTTTAAAAAGTAAAGTTTACCAAATTAATAATAATATATTTAAGAACATAGTTAGAACTAAAAAGATTAATAATAATATATTTGAGAACGTAGTTAGACCTAATAAGTTATAATCAAAACATTGTAGCATATGAGCATTTTACACAGTAGCACGCTTTTGCTTTACACTGTAGTAATTAGAATTAATAAGTTGAAAGGACATTTTCTAAAAAAGATAAAATTGATATTCACATCCTAAAGAATGAGTTCAAGGTAAAAATGATAACATTTTGATATTTCAGCAAAACATAAAAACTAAAATGATTATAATGCTTTTAAAATATATACTGCACAGCTTATTGAAAGTCTTTTTATTATTATTTTAAAGGTGATAAAATCTAAATTTTACACTATGTAATGGAGTCAAGTGTGAAATTACTAATGATAGACCATACCAATTACTACAAAATTATTTTCTATTTTGATATTATATTTTGCATATCCTCTTAAAATGGCCACCAAAAAATAATTTGACAGATTAATTTTCTACCATTTTTCATTTTCTTAACAAACACCATTCTCACTATATTTTGTCTTTGTTCCCCTTTTCAAAGGATTTGTTAACTGAACACTATTTAAAAACGTTTTCCTTTTTGTGACTGAAAAACGTATGCACAAACATTTCTAGAAACAAGTGGAAATAATATCAAACAGCCTTTAAGAATTAGATTCAACAAATTTATATTAACAAAAAATCTAAAAATATTAATATGATAAAACAAAAAAAATTATGAAAACAAAAGATACTAGTAGAAATTTCACATACCATGACGATTAAAACCATCATATAAAATTACCACGATGTTTTTGAAATCCACTTAAGTGGTAACAGAAGAGATTTCACAGTGGTTTTCCTATTGTTGTGGCAACTTTACACAATGATTTTAGGGTTTTTTTGGCTCGAGGTTTGAAAGAAACTTTATATGATGATTTTTGTCAAAAACCCTTATATAATATATTCATACCATGGTGGTTTTTTTTATATAGAAATCGTCGTATATTTTATACTTTAACATGGCAGTTTTTCATGAAAACTGTGATGGTATTAGATATTTTATGGGTGGCCAGTTCTACCATTCAAGGTCAGAAAATGAAAACTAAAGGGAATTTTCATAAATGATATTTTTTAAGGTTAACTTTATATAAATGCCATATATATTTACTTATGGTACAATTTAACATGTAATATGAAGGATAATGTGGCATAAACTTTTCTAAGTATGAAATAAATAAATAAATCTTTTTAAAGTGTGGCATAACATGTAAATTTATCAAAATCAAAACACCAAAATTATATTATAATCACGTTAGCCAAGACACATATCTAAAAAATTGTTTAAGTAAGAGACCCATTCTAATCTAACTACTTCTATGTCATCATTTACATAATAATTCTTTTGGGAGATCGATTACCACCAGAAATGATTTCCTATATGTAACACAAAACGAAGAATCCACATTCAATGTTGCTGTTTTGTTATGGACACTTGATATTCTTCACAATGGTTAAGCCTTTAGAATGCGTTTTTACACCTTGTTTGACCATTTGAAGCTTCCATAGTTGAGTGCCCTAATAAAATGCTAAGATGTAAAAAAAATAAAGGAAATTAATTAAGCATCATAATTTTCAAATCATTCTTTAAATTAACCAAGAAATTATACTCTCGTAGAAATCACTTCTTCAAAATCTCTGTGTGGTCTATGTGCAAAAGGATCAAACTAAAATATTTTGTCGTTCCATAAGTCAGTAAGTCCCAACATCTAATGACGCCCAATATTATATGGTATAAAGTATACCTTCCCTCGTGATGTGTTATGTAGAAGGAGGAGGAGCAAATTTACACATTCGAAAATCTTTGGTCTTCATGCATGCTAACTCTTGAGGTAACGAATAGGGAGATAAAGTCGAATAGTTGAGCAAGGCCATCATGTTGACAATATTCCGCTAAATAGCTACAAAAATAAAATTGTCAAATTTATTGTAATTACAAATATAAGACTACCTAATGGAAAACATTAAGAAATAATAAAATTAAGGAATACAACGGTTTTCTATTTTTGATTTGTCCCATCATTTTAAAGTACTTACCACGACTGTTTTTGACAAACTGTTGTCAACTAACTGTTATTTAACCCCTAGTTTGGCTATGGGTGGTTCATACTACAAACTCAGCTACGAACAGTGTAAAGCTCTCGCATATTACAGTAAAAAGAGAAAAAAGTTGTTACAGTATAAAGCTTTCACATGTTACAGCAAAAACAGTTCCCATCACTAACCAAACACCCCCTTAATGACTATTTTGTTGTAGTGAAAATTGTATCATAATATATCAAGAAGTTACAACAAAGCCCTTAGGAAAATATTACAACAAAACTGAAAAGGAAAACACTTAATTGCAATGGTGCCCTACCATACCCCTGTGCCATAATACGTCAGCAAACTAAATAATTAATTAAAACTAAAATAGAGCCCCCCGAATCTATTTGATGACATCCCTACGCCTAATAAAATATGGGTTAATTTGTTTCTTCAACTTTTCTGACAATCACATACAATACGATTATGTTATGGGCCTTAGGATTTTACGAAACGGGTTGCAAGTGTTCATCTCAGGCCCTCAAATTGATGAAAATCTTTGTTCGAGAAATCCGTTAGGACTAAAAGTTTTAACTGTTACAATTTAAAGCTCTCACATGTTTTATAAAAGTCAAAAATTTGTTTCAATATAAAGTTTTTCACATAATGTTTAGAAAAGTAGTTCTAACTAATGGTTCAAACTATAAAAAATGTAAAAATTTCACATGCTACAGTAAAAAAGCTATATTGTAAATCTTTCACATGTTACGTTCTCAAATTCAAACTGATAATTTAAACTACTTTTGTAAATACCCTATATGATTTTTAAGTTGCAAGGTTGCTTCCAAACAAACTATTAATCTGATATTTAGCAAAAGATTACATGATTGAGATCTCAAACTGACCAACATCATATATAGTATGTACTAGGCCCCAGCAAAGGCATGTTTCTATTGTAGGCCACAAGAAAGATCAATCCATAGAAAATATTTCATGCTCGTAAGTGAGTTTAGACAATTTAGATAAAATCTAAAAAAAAAAAGTTCAAATTATAACTTAAAATTTATAATTCGAATGTCCATAGATCTTTTTATTAAAGTCTCGAGAAAGGATCATGATACTAGTAAAATAAATCCATAGTAAAATGTAACACCATGGTTTAGAGTAGTCATTGCAGATATTGACCACAAAATTTGATTTAGTAGGGTGAAACAAATCTCATTATTTAGTTGGATGTTAGACACAAAAGATATCATGATCATAAGTGTGAGGTTTTTTTGGCAACTTTAAGCGGCGATTGCTCTAGTGAAATTAGTGTCGATTAGCGACGATGATAGATTCTGCTTGTAAAAAGCTTTCCAACAACACCAATAGTGTGAAAAATTGGTGGCTAGAACGGGGATCGGAGGTGATGGTTTTGGGTGGGAAAAGAGAGAGAGTGAGATAGAAGAGAGGAGAGAGATAAAGTGTTTGATTGGATCCAGAGAATTGTTAAGGTCTAGCAATTAGGATCACGACTCAAGACCAATGCGAATTTTGGTATTTAGGTTTGGAAAAAAGGACGGATCTGATTCGAGTCTATATAAGATTGACATCAACGATTGTCGGGTTTGGGTGGTTAGTATAAGGTTGTTGATCAGTGGCCTAACCTAAAAATAACTCGCAGTTTACAAGTTGTGAGTTTATTTCTATGTGAGAATGTAGGGCTCCCATCCCATTGGGTTAAAAAACATTTTTCTCCTCGTGACCATGTGACTGGTCAATGGTCAAACTTGCCAAAGATTAGTTAAATTTACAATCTGATCCCAAATTTCATAAAAGTTTGATGTTAAACCCTCTAAAATTAAATTTTTATGGCAAGAAATTCCACCATATAAATTTTAAAATTAAACCTTAAAACTTTAGGTGTTAAGAAACCAACAGGTCGCAGGGACTTAATTTAAAGCAGAATTTATACGAACAACAATACTTTTCAAAAAGAAAATAAAGTCATACGTACATACGATACTATTTCCTCAAAAATATATTATAATTGTATCATTAATTTCTGAGTGGCCTATCATGTCGGGATGTAGTTAATTAACTTTCTTCTTCTTCTTCGATTATTCGTCTTCTTCTCCTTCTTTTTTAGTCTGAAACAAAAGAATGTTACAATCATGGGGTCGTCGCATATGTTTTTTGGAAGACGACCAGTCTGTTTGGGTGCAGCACCGGCTCAACAAATTTTAGGGCCCTAAGCAAATCTTTTAAAAGGGCATTTTTGGAAGAATTTCTCTCATAAAATACGCTATATTAAAACTTAAAATTGGAAAATCAATAACATAGCAATAAATTATGCCCCATGAACACAAAATGAAAAAATAACAATCAAAATAAAATTACATCAAAGTCAATAATCGCTTGTCATAACCCAATGCATATTTTATATTAGACATATCTATTCTTCACTTATGTATATATGAAAATCAAATCAACACAACACCAACACAAGAATAAGGGAAAAAACAAAACAAAATAGCAATTATAATGCTTTAAAATTGAAACAATTGGCAAGTAAATGAGAAATGAGCAAGAAAGATATAATCTGCAATAATTGGCAAGTAAACAAAAAAGGAGCAAAAAAGATATAACCTGGAAATTTTGTTGAGAAGAAAATAACAATTTGTGGTCTTGTGATGTTTTTTGAGGAAAGGATTTTTGTTTTGGGGAATTGAGAAAGCAGCATTTGCTGAAGATTTTTGTTATGAAGAGAAAAGTAGGACATGGAGAGATATAAGAGAAATAAAATAAGTTTCAGTCTTTTAGGTTTTTTTAATATATAATTTTTTGTTTTGATGTTTATTATTATTTTTTAAAATGATATTTATTATTATTATTATTATTATTATTTTGAAGTATTTTATTATTAAATTTTAAATTTGTAATTAAGTTGAAATTTGAAAATAATGATCTGGCATTTCTTTTGAAGACGACGTTTAAGTCTCTTAAAAAACAGGCGACGTTTTATTTTTTATTTTATGAAGTAAACTATCTATGTTTTAACTTTTTAATCTTAAAATACATAATTGGTTTGGTTACCGAGAAAATTTCAAGTTTCAAACCGGCACATTTACTATCTATTATTTGCTTGATTGGTCCCTTATATTGGAATCGGTGAAGAGTCAAATGTTTGGCAATTTCTCGCGGAAGAATGAATCAAGGTTATTTTGAAGTAGTTTACTTGCTTACTTGTTAGAGTAAGGCGAAACTTCTCATTTTCTTATAGAAGCCCGCGTCCACACAGGGGACGGGTAAAGCCCACCGAAGCAGTAGGGAGCACTGACTGAGGGGAGATTTTGAAAAATAATTTTGGACAAATGACTTTTTTTTTTTTTTTTTGTAGTTTTTTTATGTAAAAAACATATTTTTTGGGCATGAAAACTGTTTTAGTTTTTTTTCTTTTCACTCTGTTTTGGTTCCTCTCCTCGTTACAGTTATTTTCATATTTTTTTTGAAAAAAACTGAGACAGTTTACCTACCTAAAAAAACGTGTTTTTTTGTATAAAAAAAAAGAGGTCATTTACTCAATTAGGAATTTTTTTTTGTCCTTTTGTCAAATTCTTCCACTGAGGAATGGGGGGAATGAGGAAAAAAATCCTAAACAAATGCCACTTTATTAACATGTTGATAACGGCTTTTTTTTTTTTTTCTCGAGAAAGATGTTGGTTTTTAAAGACAATAAATATTAAAATGTATATTTTTTTGAATTTAAAAAAAAACTAATTCAAATACCACTTATTTTTTTTAAAAAAAAATTAGGGCTCGATCTTAAGCCACTGTTTAACCTTTCTAGAGGTTAAGCTAATACGGTTTAAAAGAGCGGTTAAAATTGTTTTTAGTATAACTTCTGTGAAAGAAAATACTGCGGCAAAAAATGGATCCATAATTAAAACAGGGGGCTATAGCTCCACTAATAATACACGATGATTGTTGTACACTATATTAGTATCGTTACTCTAGTATTGCTGGCTCCATTATTAATTTAAACATTGCTTGATGATCATCTTCACTTAGATATATAATATATCTAACCCAAATGAACTAAATTAATTAATGTTGCTTTTCATTAAAGTTATAGTTCAAAACAATATATGGTTGGCTAATTGTTTGATCACTGCAAGTAACCTCATGCATAAAATAGCTAGTGCGTGTGTACGTGTACACAGTTGAAATGCAACTAAATGCATGAGCTTTTTGGAAATCTGAATATTAATATTGCCTCAATAAAATAAGTTATTATATCATAGTTTAACCAAGTTTTGCTTCGTCTTGTCGTTTAATACTAATGCTTGTTATAATATGGTATAGTTTATATATGTATATATGTATATAATATCACGAGTCTTGGAATCCAAACAAATATAGTGAAATTTAATAAGAGTGTGGAAAAGTAGTTGGATAAGAAAAATGGTCGAATCATGTCGATAAAAGGAGCTATTTTTTTACAGCTAAGTTAACTTGTAGATGCACAATAATGTTAAATGTTGCAGAGTAGTTGGCATTGTGAATAAAGGCTCTACTACCCAGTGTTACTAATATTATAATTTAGATATTATTACTCTCTTGTGGTCCTAAAGTTTAAAGGATAAATTTTTTGGGACCCAATAACGCAAGATAGTTGACTCCTTTTTTTAAAAAAAAATAAAAAGTAAGCACGTTATTCGTGAAAATGATAGCAAAGCTCATGAATCATATTTAATTTTAGGAAAACCCGCCCATATTTGGGTATTCAAATCAAATTATTTTTTACCATTCAGTCTTGATTATGACTCGGTCAAATAAAAACTATTATATAACCCAGCTCAGAAAAATTATTGGCCGTAAATTTAAAAGCTGTCTAGGGTCGTTGGTCTTCTGAACCGTCACTTAAATCTAACCCTATAATTTACTAAAAATCATTACGTTTGGGTATATATTATATACATATATATATATATGTATATGTATATCATGTGGCTAATTATATACCGGGACGTGGTGTATTGGTGGAAGTGACTTTTTGGTGAAGATCCATTTATGGCAATCACATGCCAATATGGCGACGCACCGCTTAACGTACAGTCTCTTTCGCTAGATCCTTGAGGCAGTTCTAATTGAGAAGAAAGCTAAAAGATATATTAAATTTTTCTTGCATTTATTGGAGTTTTATTCAGATAATTTAAGTCAAAACCTAAACTCTTGACTTTCAAAAGTTAACTAAATTGAGCTCATAAATTACACAGAATCTGATTCTAAAGTTGGTGAAATATATGTGCAGATGGCTAAGAGCCGTGTAGTGACAGGTGACAAAGATTCAACTATTATCAAGTATCAGGAAAACTATGACGAAGTTGATAATTAAAAATTGCCACAAAGTATAGTGTAAGTGATCTGAATAGTGCATTGATTAATTCAAGCTTTTGTGTGGGTTAGAGAACGACACAATTGTTTATAGTGTTCGTGAAGCCTAGACATACATCTTTGTAAGAATATTTCATGAAGCTAAATCTTGTACACTGGGACCCTTTTGTCAAGGGCTAAACAACTATAATAGCCATTAGTTTCTCTCCCTGAAAAAGAGATATTAGTGTCATTTCGTCTTCATGCCTTTCGTTGATTCAGACGACTACTAAATTAAAAAAAAAAAAAAAGCAACAGATTCAAGTCTACTTAAAAGATGAGATTGGTTAATTTACTCTAGAAGGCCAATACTGCACAGTCTATTGATAGGACAAGAACCTTAAAATGAGGCTATAAAACTCATCATGAGAGGGGATGCAAGAGATTTGTTAGAAAAAAACATGATTCAATTCTACTTAAAAGATAAGATCGGTTAATTTAACGACCAACACTGCGTAGTCTGATAGGACAAGAACCTTAAATTGAGGCTAGAAAACCCATTATGAGAGGAGATGTAAGAGATTTGTTAGAATATAAAACTATTGTTAGTTCACTTTTTATCTTTTAGGAGAATTGATAGTCTAACGTGCAGGTCGACTTGAGTTAAAACCCTTTTTAATATCACTATTAAGGAGGAGACCTTTTGAGAGAGTTGGTAAGCTGTTATTTTGTGACCCAAAATCTGTGGTAGTAAGGTAGCGCCGCGGCGTTAGAAAAGCAGCGCCGTTGCGCTCCAATCCGAAAACCAGCGCCGCGGCGCTAGAAAAGCAGAGCCGCGGCGCTCCAATGCGGCCAGATAGTGTATTTATGTGTTTTTACGCGTTTTTGGGTTATTTTGGGCTAGGTTTTGAGCCCCCATACATATAAATATATCATATTCTTCATAGTTCACATAAGTGAGTCACATTAGAGAGACACATTAGAGAGTCACAAATTTTCATAGAGATCATAGTGTTGAGAGTGATACAGAGAGCTCAGTCTTGTGAGTTTGTGAGTGATTGAGTGAGTGAATTTCTGTATTTGAGCGCTCTAAACACCGTTGTAATTTCCGTTTTGTGATTAGTGAATTGCTTCTCCTCTGCCCGTGGTTTTTTCACCCTTCATTAGGGTTTTTCCACGTAAATCTTGTGTGCAATTTTCTCTCTATTTCTTGTTGCTTATTGCTTTGATTTCTAACATAAGCTAACAATCATAACCACTGTACCAGTAACAGTGGTACCAGGTTTAGTATCCTTGATCGCATTTCATAGATTAAAGACCAGAATGTAACAAAATATGGGTTTGAAAGTCATGAGCCTGAGAATAACTTCATTTTGGAAAAAGTGGCTTTAAAAAACCTACAGACCATGTACAATCTTCAAATAATCAATTGGTTCAGGTAGTGAATATAGTATCTTAAAATTGGTTCAATTTTATTTACCAAAATAAAATTTACCAAAAAAAAAAAAAATGGTTCAATTTTCGTTTGTTATAATATTATATATTTCACCTATCTTCCCCTCCATTCCCAACATTGGCCATACACATTTTATCACTTGTCTCCATCTTCGAAGTTGTCTTTTCTGGCATAAATGTATTAAATAAGGTACTTTCCCATTTTTCCAATCCAGAACTAGAAGACCTCCGCAGAAATATTGCTCTAATCCCCGAACTCTCAACTATAATAAACAGACCTCCATCAAGACAAAAAGCAATCTAATTAGTTCCTTTTCCAAAAATACTATAACACCACTTGTGTCGTAATGTATCAGTGATGTCATAGACAAACTTATGTAAGTGATAATGAGAGCGTTTGGCAATTTCGTTTATAAAATGTCATTTCAATTACTACAATTGTAAAACGTATGCTACAGTAAAAAAAAATTATAGTGTGAAGCTCTCACATGTTACAATAAAATCACTCAAACTTTGGTTCTAACTGCGTTACTAAGCATACTCAATATTGATTACCACTGACTAGATAATTGAACACTTTATCACTCAAACTTTGATTCTAACTGCGTTGCTAAATACACTCAATATTGATTACCACTGACTAGATAATTGAACGCTCTGTCTATAGGTCATCAAGGCCAAGTTGCAAAGACCACATGACAATGCCATATATGCAACAACCTGTACTTGCCGGCTTATGTCCCAAGTGGGGCCCACCTAGATTTTTCCTTCCAACAACGAGAAACCCCTAACTATTTAAGGCCTTCATTCTTGCCTAATTCCACACCCAATTAGCTTATACATTTTCACACTCTCCCACTCTCTCACCAATACCATGAATAGCTTTTTGCCTTTCTTGCTCATGGTTTTTATCACTCTAGTCGTGGCATTGGGAAGCTTTGGTACTCTGGCTGAGGCTCGGGCATTTTTTGTGTTCGGAGACTCGCTTGTCGACAACGGCAACAACAATTATTTGGCCACCACTGCCCGAGCAGATGCCCCTCCTTACGGCATTGACTATGCTCCTACTCATCGTCCCACTGGCCGTTTCTCTAATGGCTACAACATTCCTGATTTCATCAGTTGCTTTTTTTCCCCTTATTTTACGTTATACTATACAAGTACATTTTTTTGGCTGTGTTTTTGCTTATGCAAAAATAGTACTAATTGACATGAAATGCCTGCTGCTTTATTCAGGTCAGCAAATTGGTTCAGACCCAACATTGCCATACTTGAGTCCCGAGCTCACTGGACACAGGCTAGTTAATGGTGCCAACTTTGCATCTGCTGGTGTCGGGATTCTTAACGACACCGGCGTTCAGTTTGTAAGTTATTTATTTATTACTAATGAAAATTTGTTCTGTTCTTCCCAAAAATATTGGAGAAAAGGCTGCTCAAAATGGTGATGGGGTGTGAATTCGCAGATAAATATAATCAGAATGTACATGCAACTTCAATACTTCCAGCAATACCAACAAAGAGTGGCTGCACTTGTTGGACCCGCTCGGGCTAAGAAACTTGTGAACCGAGCACTTGTTCTCATCACTGTTGGTGGCAACGATTTTGTTAACAACTACTATTTGGTGCCTTATTCCGCAAGATCTCGCCAATATGCCCTCCCTGACTACGTCAAGTTCCTTATCAGCGAGTACCGAAAACTTCTCTTGGTAACATTCCAAAATTTGCCTGGTTTTCAAACATTTGTTAATAAAACGTGACTAATAATATTTCATTGATGATTAAAAGAAAATACTAAAAATATGATTAGCCTTGTAATTCACAATTCAGGTATCATCATGTAAAACTACATAATAACTTGTAATGCATAGAGCTATATTGCGCCTCTAATCAGAATATGTGATTTACAGCAACTGTACGATCTCGGAGCACGGAGGGTTTTGGTGACGGGAACGGGGCCACTCGGGTGTGTTCCAGCCGAATTGGCCATGAGAGGAGGGGCTAATGGGCGTTGCTCAACCGAGCTCCAAAGGGCTGCTAACTTGTTCAACCCGCAGCTCATTCAAATGATTAAAGGACTCAACCAACAACTTGGTTCCGACATCTTTGTTGCTGCCAACACACAACAAACGCACCGCGATTTCATCAGTAACCCTCGAGCATTTGGTACGCATAATATAAATTTTGATGTCACTTTGACACTACAACATTATATGTTACTTGCTTCATTGAATATATATGTATATACATAAAATTGTATCCATAAAACATACAAATATACATGATATGGCATAATCTGAAGTGGTTAGTGGCAGTTAGTTACACGGGACTCAGTAGCACATAATTATTTGTACCATCTTCATGCTTTAATTCACTGAACATATCTTTTCCCGCAGTACAAAATCCAACCAATGCCCTGTATGAGCTTTTACATAGAGCAATATATGTAATATGCCTTTCTGGAGCAATGTTTGTTTGTGGTCCCATTGATTTAAAACTCTTTAATTGCATGGTTCAAAAATGGCAGGAACATTAAAAACTTGTCATGAAAAGTTAACTTTGAGTCACAAAAAGTTGGCACTTAACTCATCTCCAACCCATGCCAACTATATATTCAGAAAACTTTGGTACATATAACACTCCACAATACATATACATAGCGCCGATGATCATTAAAAGTAATATATATTGACGTGGAAGCAGTGTAACATAGTTTTTGAATGACTCTATTTTTTAATGTTATATCAGTTGAATATTAATGTTATACTATGATTTTCTTTTGTACATATTACGTAAAAGAGACCTCTCATTGAAAGGATCATAGAAAAGGCCCATATACATACATACATATATATATATATATATAAGCAACATTTTATGTATAGTATGTGGGGTTATTGCAGTAATAATTTTTTAATTTTTCTATTTTATGGTGTATATTGAGCAGGATTTACTACGTCAAAAATAGCTTGCTGCGGTCAAGGACCATACAATGGGTTGGGACTGTGCACAGTGGCATCAAATCTGTGTCCAAACAGAGACATTTATGCATTTTGGGACGCTTTTCATCCGTCGGAGAGGGCTAATGGGATGATTGTTCAGCGAATCATGACAGGCTCTGAAGAGTACATGTACCCCATGAATCTCAGCACCATCATGGCCTTGGATTCCAGGGTTTGATGATCGTATTCGTATATATCGCTACTCTTCAGGATTTCTTCTAGAAATTAATTAATATATAAGTGCATGGCCTAATTAGGAGTAACGTGGCATCCATATTAATTAATCACATATATATGATGTCATATATCAAAAAGATATTATTCATGTTGTCTTTTTAATTGTGTGTTGAAAATGGCTAGAACAAAAGTTTTTAATTATTATCTTATATTAGCTTGTAATTTGGTTGATCATGAATAAGCTTGTCGATCGACCAACATTTTCCATTTAATTATAATAACTAATATTTTCCTGCCTCCCTTTTTCCATTTCTCTTTCTGATCACGTACAGAATCCTGAGTACCAAATCGGCCAAGAGTAAAGTGAATATATACATATACATATATATATGTCTATATATCATCCAAGCTTTTAAAAGTTTTACCTAATTATTCAATGGTCATTACTTTTATTTACACATTCCAATTGAAATTTTTTGTATTATGTATTCGGACGTCATGTTCTGTTGCTAGTGTTTAGTATAAGCTTCTTTCTTAAAAAAAAAAGAAGGAAAAATCAGTTTACATTATTGATGTTAATTGTTGTATTAAAAATAAAACGACGTTCATGGGTGGATCTTAGTAAAAAAATACACCGATTTTAATCTCATTATTGCTATGAAATAAGGAAATTAATTTGAACTAAATTTATTTACTATACAAAAGATCGAAGAGACTATAAATGAACAAGCTATGTTTGTTAAAAAAAAAGAAAAAGAAATGTGGTTTTCAAAAATTAATCATATATATGCATAATATATAATAAAATAGAAAGTTAGAGAAACAAGTAAATTGCATAATCTATACGATTACAGAAGTACCATTATCCACACAAGCAAAAGTTGCACAAGAATTAAGATGCACATGAAAACCATGATCAAGGAAAATGTCAATTGCATGAATCTACTTCTACTTTTTCACTTTTATTTATGAAGACTTCCTTTTTGGTGAAACATGTGGTCCATTTTCTTGATTAAAAATTGAATTGCAAGCTTTAAGAAAAGTTCATTCGCACAACTCCTCTGCTGTCGATTTGACTTGTCCCTGTTACTTTTGTATCATTCCAGCTACAATTATGTGATCGGCATCTTTCTGCCCCTATCCAGCAATTCTTTCAACTTCACCTACGTTTCCTTGAAATTTGGCACCGTCGATCAATAGCTTGTTTAAAAACGGCAATCGAAACTGAGTATCTAAGAAAGTGATTCAAACCATTAAGTTAGAACCATAAACGGAATAAATTTC
The DNA here is from genome assembly GCA_025403435.1 of Artocarpus heterophyllus. Lineage (NCBI taxonomy): Eukaryota > Viridiplantae > Streptophyta > Magnoliopsida > Rosales > Moraceae > Artocarpus > Artocarpus heterophyllus. The sequence goes on along the minus strand of CM046338.1, from coordinate 3,362,944 downwards.
TCGCTGCTGTAATATAAACAGCAATGAGTTATAATACGTAAAAGCTCTCGCATGCTATAGAGTTGCGATTCAAATTTAATAGTTTGAACTACTTTCATATTTATTTTTTTACTGTTCAAACCAAAACAGCTAATGTGTATGTTCTTATAAAAATTTAAATAAAAAATTAAAGGAGAGCTACATTTTAATACCATGCCCAAATAGAACATATTAAATGAAACACAAGTATCACGTGAGTAACAAAGAAGTTGTCAGTTTTGTTTCTCCGTTCTTCTTTAATTAAAAAATGTATGTTTTTTATGTGGTTGTCTAGCTCATATCTTAAGAGGAAGCATGGTTGGAACTTAAAAGAGCCCAGCAAAAGATATTATAAGCTTATTTTAAATGATATTTCAACTATGATGACTAGAGGGGCGAGAGGAGTCGCTAGTCAGCTCTGTTTACTTGAGTTGAGTACCGTTCCAATAACATTCTCACACTGTCAAATTTTATTATAATGCTTGTTTATGATGTGGGTTTTGTTTCTTGTCGTTTTTTTAGGTCGTTTTTCTGTTTGCGTTGTAGCTTTGAGTTTGTTGACGTTTTCATATCACATCATTTTCTAGTAGTTGCCGTTTCATAATTTAATTTGTCGTTTTTCAGCTGATTTCGTTGCTCATTTCTTGTAGACTTTGATGTTATTGCTTTGAGGGTTTTGTCGTTTTTTCACTCACGTCGTTTCTTGTTTGTTGTCGTTGTTTAACTTAATGTTGATTTTGCCTTTCTATCGTTTTCATGTCGTTACATTTTCTTGTATATTTTAGCTTTCCGATTTTGGTCGTTTTCTATTCAGAGTCGTTTCTAATAATGTTTTTCGTTTTCCCACTTCAGTGTCGTTTTTTGTTTGTATGGTCGATTTTCCATTCAGTGTCGTTTTCTACATGGTTGTCTTTTCATTCCATCCTCGTTTCATGGGATGCCGTTTCATTTGTTTACTGCCGTTTCCTGATGTTATGTCGTTAAATCTCTTCAGTAAAGTCTTCAATAATGAGAATTTCAGAGTTGAAGGTTTCTGTCAATGGTCTTTGTTGCAGCAACGTATCAATTGTCTCAATGCAGAATCAAGATTTCCACCGCAGCTCCATTAAAGTCCCTATGGTTCAATGATTGAAGGAAAAAATTGCAGAAGATTCATCAACAGACTTTAATGACAATGACTAATAAGATGTTTAGAAACGTAGTTTAAATTTGATCAAAATCAACTCTTTACTGGTAAAAAGTTTCAAATTTGGTCTGAATTTACATTTTAGAGAAAATTTTAACAACATCAAAAATACATATGGTATTTATAAACCTCAAAAATATCGGAGATAAAAATACATAAATAATCCTTTATTCTATGCGTTAATTAAGTTACATTACCACCTTTTTGTTATATAAGGTATTTGGAAAGGTGGTGGGAACCACTTTTACTGTAGCATATGAGAGTTTTACACTGTAGCATATTTTTTTTTGTTACTGTAGCATGTGAGAGCTTTACACTGTTCATAACTGAGATTGTGGTGGAGCTTTATACTGTTCATAAATGAGATTGTGGTGGGAACTGAGTGATTCTCACCACTGCCAAACACCCCCATAGTCTTAAACATATATAACCCAGTCAAACTCATGGGGTGGGGCCCACATAAGTATGTGCAGGAATACATTATGATCCCTATTAGGCAACTAAATATTATTCTTTTTTTCCCTCTCAAGTCATTCGCAATCCATTTACTTTCTTTTCCGCTGCTCAATTTATTTCTCTACATTACTTTTTCCTCTTAAGACAATTAGAATAGAAAATTTACAATTTTACATTTTGTAAGTTAAAAGTTATTTGGTAGCGGTTGTAGGACATAGCATATATAATTTACTGGTAATTTCATACCTAGCTAGCTGGGTATATTTGGTATTAAGGTCTAAAATTTAATTCCTCGCTCAATCCCAAGTTTAAAAGAAGAAATATGTATGAATAAAATTAGTTTTTCTTTTGCATTGCATACAAATAATATTAATTAAAAATTTTATCCTTACATGTACTCACTGTTTCAATTTAAATCATAGATACTTGTGTACAATCTAGAATAAGATTCTAAATTTGTCTATCACTGGCACAAGATATTAATGTTTATGTAAAATAGATATTTTTAGATTTCTTGCACATATAGTGTCAGATGATAAAATTAATTATATAATTAAAAGGCTTTCACAAGGTAAGATTTTCTGGATCTATGTGGCTAGCTAGGTAAATATGACATTAAGGTCTAAAGTTTAGTCCCTCCTCAATCTCAAGTTTTAAAAAAAGATATATGTATGAATAAAATTAGTTTTATATTGCATTGCGTGCAAATAATATTAATGAATACTTATTGTTTCAATTTAAATTGCAAATACTTGTGTACAATCTGGAATAAGATTTTAAATCTGTCCGTTATTGGCCGAAGATGTTAATGCTTGTGTAAAATAGATCTTTAATTAGATTTTATTGCATATTCAGTATTAGATGGTGAAATTAATTATATGGCTGGTAGACTCTAACAAGGTAAGATTTTTCGAATCTACTAGCAAGCCAGGTAGATATGATATTAAAGTCTAAAATTCAATTTCTCACTTAATCTCAAGTTTAAAAGACGATATTTGTATGAATAAAATTAGTTTTTCTTTTGCATTTTATACAAATAATATTAATTAAAAATTTTATCCTTATATGCACTTATTGTTCCAATTTAAATCATATATACTAGTGTGCAATCTGGAATAAAATTTTAAATCTGTCTATTAGTGGCAAAAAATATAAATTTTTATGTAAAATAGATATTTTTTAGATTTCATTGCGTATCTAGTATCTGATAATGAAATTAAGTATATAATTAAAAACCAACACTGGCTGGTTCAGTTGGCAGAATTGTTCTGCTTAAGCAAGCGACTCAAGTTCGAGTCATTGTGAGCACAGCTATCAGTGTTGGAAGACTCTTGCCGTCTTTGGGTCTCTCCATGGGTCTGCTTCTGGATAGTCGGATAAACCCTATAAGAGTTGAGGGGCCCTTTATATAAAGAGTTTGTGCCTTCCATTGTGGGTTATGGAAACCAGGGGTGTGGATCACCACCACAAAAAATATATATATATATAATTAAAAGACTTTCACAAGGTAAGATTTTCCAGATCTACGTGGCTCGGTAGGTAAATATGACATTAAGGTCTAAAGTTTAATTCCTCCTCGATCTCGAGTTTAAAAAAAGATATATGTATGAATAAAATTAGTTTTATTTTGCATTACGTGTAAATAATATTAATGAATACTTATTGTTTCAATTTAAATTGCAAATACTTGTGTACAATCTAGAATAAGATTGTAAATCTGTCTGTTGCTGGCCGAAGATGTTAATGCTTGTGTAAAATAGATCTTTAATTAGATTTTATTGCATATTCAGTATTAGATGGTGAAATTAATTATATGACTGGTAGACTCTAACAAGGTAAGATTTTCTAAATCTATCTAGCAAGCTAGGTAGATATGATATTAAAGTCTAAAATTCAATTTCTCACTCATTCTCAAGTTTAAAAGAAGATACATGTATGAATAAAATTAATTTTTCTTTTGCATTGTATACAAATAATATTAATTAAAAGTTTTATCCTTATATGTGTTAGACATGTATGCCCTAAGGAGTAAAAATGTAATATGTTTTTGAAGACATTTTTATCAATAAAGAATTTATTCATTTATATACCAAATCTTGTCCTCTTTACGTTCATATTTGTTGAATGTATGTTAAGCAAACAAAAGTTTGAGACTGTCGATCTAAACCTTTAAGAATTGGGCATATGATGGACAGATTATGCAGAAGACACGATTCTTAAGATGACAGTCTAAATCATAAGATCCGTAATCGAGCGAATAATGTTGGACGCTTTATTCATGTAAAGATTATTATGTTGTCTATATCCATATTGAGAGACGATTTGTCTTGACCATCGGATGTGGACTCCATGAATATAAACATTCGTGCATTGTCATAGGTGACGATGTATTGGATCGAGACATAAAGTTAATTGATTTGGATTAATAATTCTATCTCTGCAAATCGATTCACTTTAGACAATCACTTATTTTGTATCTTAATCCTGAGATGAATAGTGGGCCAGTTGTCTTGACTTGTGTCTTTTGATGTACCAAAGGGTGACACCTACATCTTAATAGTCATATGCATGCCGCTACATTGGAGGCATGACTCTTGATAGCGTAGACTTGATATGGAATCCATAGCTCCTCTTTAGAAGTAGAGATATCCTCTTATATGCGTTATCCTGTAATTGAAAAACTGAAGCACTCAACCATTTGGATACATAGGTGTAACCGAATGGTATACCATATTTGGATGGTAGGTTTTTCGATGGTGAGATAATAGAACATAAGATAAAAATAATCGAAAATGTAAGACATAACTTGCCCTTAAGCCGATTATGGAAAATCCTATGGGGATACGATACACTATGATATGTCATGGAGACTTAACTATACGGGCTTCGTAATTCTATGTAGTTCAAGAGTGCAGCTCCAAGCTTTTAGTGGAGCAGCGTTGGAGTTGATAATTATAAAATGTATATCTGTGATATTGGGTTTCGTAATTATCAGGAGCTTGAACTATATAGGTCCATTTGGTCCCTTTTGCTAGCTCACAACATCCTGTAACGATACAACATGCTTTTCCGATAATTGATGAATTATGTCAGATTTATCAGATTGGTTTAAAATTTAGAAAAATTAGATAATTCATGTCAGTTTATCGGTTGAATTAATTTTGTAATAAAATTAATTCAAGATAAACTTGTTGAATTATTGGGATCAGATAATTCTTGTCTGTTTATCGGTTGATTTAATTTTTGGATAAATTAGATCATGATAAACTTGTAGAATTATTAGGAATTGATTTATTTTCCTAGAGATTATCTAGATAAAGTTGTTGTAATCAGATAACTTTTTTATTGGGTTATTTGAATTAAAACTGAGACTTTATCCTATAGAATCTTGGGTGGAAAATAAAAAGATTCGCTGAGATTTTTATTCGGCAGTTCGGCCTACCGATCTTGGAGTTTGGCCTGCCGATGGAGCATCTTCAGCCTGCCAATGAGTGAAGGATAAGATTACGCGTTTCCACACGGATTTTATTAGATATTGATCCGAATTTGATTCTAATTTGAATTTTTGAGATCTAATCTGATAATGACCGACCCTAGACCCAACCTCTATAAATAGGGAATAAGTCTTATGAGTTGTTCAGATCAGTTGAGAGATTAAGAATGATACTCTGCTAGTGAATATGAAACTCCCTAAAAGCTATTGTTCACAAATCACGAACACTAGCTTTGGGTTCTCTTGATTGGTTGGAAGGAGAGTTACCTAGAGAAAGAGCTGTACGTGTGAGCCTACACTCACTCCGATCGTGGATAGATAATAGCAAAGAAGACCAGTTGGTCGAGGCTCTTCTGGAACGTTACTTCTCTTTACTGATTGTATGAGCTTTTCAGCATACAAAGGTTAGTAAGATCTGGTTAATTTATGCATATAGCGTGTCAAACTTATGTTTTGAAAAATACTCTAATATAAAATTTTTAAAATTCCGCTGCGTATTATTTTTCTAACAATATGTACTTATTGTTCTAATTTAAATCATAGATACTTGTGACACCCGTTATTCTCCTAACGGGTATTGAGGTAATTAAATTAATTTTTAATGTATAAAAAAAAAAATTGCTTCATTTAAATTTATTTTATAATATTTATTTTTATCTATTTTTAAATTTTCTAAAATTCTCCTATATTTATTTAGTATGATTACTAAAAAGCCTTAGAACTTCTAATAAATCTCAAAAATGTCATATTGGCATTATGTGTGTTAAAGTCTTTAGATGAGACATAAGGATATCTTTTCCAACTACTCTTGACCCTCATTTTCTTTATTTCCTCCGTGACATGCTTCAACATGTCTCCTCTATAATTGTTTCTATCACTTCTTTTCAAAGACTTCATCTTTTCTTCCTTTTTCTTCCACGGTTCCCACACTCTTCTTCTCATTTCTTTGCTGAAGCAAAATACTTAGAGAACTTCTTCAAGGCAGCCATAAAAATCAGCCACCATCACCTCCATTTGAGCAAGAATTTCAGTCATACCGAAGTAAAGGAACCTGTTTTGAAGCCATTTCAAGCTTCCAACTAACCATAATCCGAGGTTAGAATCTTATGAACAAATTTAGTCTTTCATTTATAAATTTTCTTTTATACTAAAGGATTATTCAAATTTGCGTTCTTAAACCTAAGTATATGTTTGTTGTTATTTTGGAGCATATGTATGAAGTCTAAGTGTATATGCCCTAGACAGAAAATTTATATTGTTAAACTTTATAATACCTCTATGGGCAGTGGTTATTTCTTGAAATTCTAAGATTAAATTAAAATAAATTTTATGAATGTAGTTGTATGTTGTGCTTTAGTTTTAATTGTCCTTATGCACGCCTTAGGATCAAGGGAGTATGGAGCTAACGTTAATTGATTCCAGGATTAAGAGACTGTTGATAAGCTTGAAAGGTAGGGATTCTATTACTCATCTTTTGTGAGGTTTTTATAGAATTAAAATTGATTGTTTTGCCGCAATATATATATATATCTATGTTGAACTGATATTATATGATTATCACATATGAAACTATGACATGGACTCGTCTTGTATTGTACGGCGAGGAACATAATGAATTGACACATGTTATAAATTGAGAAGCATGGTTAGGAAAACTGACTCTATTAATAATGATTTAATATAGAGAAATGGTGAGACATGAAGAGGGCGGCGATTACGTCCTTGGGCATGAATACCCTAAAAGGTAAAATAGGGGGAAGGTGATGACGCTTCCTTGGGTTGAAAGTCCCAGAACACACTGTACAGGAATTGATTTGGTGAGGACTCGGGGCTTGATGTCCTCTCACCGGAACACCCTTGGAATGTTTATAGGGTGATCAAGTGCGCCCACTTGGGTTTCGATGAGTTGAGTGATACTCAATTTAACATGGATACCTAGGAACAATGATGATTGGTAATATTTGTATAAATGTGTAATTATGACACTTGGTAATGATTAACTACGGTATCCATAAGATGTGATCATAATAAACCTCATAATCTGGAATATGATGTGACTTACTAACCATGCAGGTTTTAATGTGGTAATGATAAAAACCTAAAGGTGAGTAATGGCTTTCTCTACTGAGCATAGTGTTGCTCATACCCTTATATTTTTATCTTTTCAGGACTCACTAAGTGTGAGGTGGCTACGAGAAATATAGTTGAGGAAGTGATGTAGCTATATTACATTGGGACTGCTTCAATTGTTGAGAATGTTCTTCATGATAATCTAAGCATCAATTGTTACTTTCTGTGACTGTATTATAATGTGTTGAGGGTTAAAATGATGATGACAACAGTTTATATTATTAAATTTAAGGTGCTACATTAAAACTGTGGTTTATTTGTCGTTTATATTTTTATTTTTGAGTTGAGAGTTTTCATTTAAGTCCCGGGCAAATTTTATTTTTAAGGTTTTACTTTTATTATTTATTTTTATTTTATCTCATTAAAAACTGTTAACCCCCATATAGGGGCGTTACAATACTAGTGTACAATCTAGAATAAAATTCTAAATTCGTCCATTATAGGCCAAAAGATAATTAATGTTTGTGTAAAATAGATATTTTTTTTAGATTTCATTGTGTCATATGATAAAATCAATTGTATGATTGAAAGAGTCTCACATGATAAGATTTTTTGGATCTATCTAACTAGCTAGGTAGATATAATATTAAGGTCTAAAGTTTAATTCCTTACTTGATCTCAAGTTTAAAAGAAGATACATGTATGAATAAAATTAGTTTTCTTTTGCATTGCATGCAAATAATACTAATTAAAAATTTGATCCTTAGTATGTACTTATTGTTTCAATGTACATTGTGGATATTTGTATGCAATCTGGAATAAGATTCTATATCTGTTCGTTACCAGCCAAAGATATTAATGTTTGTGTAAACTAGATCTTTTTTTTTTAGATTTCATTACATGTCCAGTGTCAAATGATGAAAATTAATTATATATGATTGACAAACTCTCACAACATAAGTTTTTCTGGACTTTGTTTGCTTCTTACTTATATGTCTCTCCTATGTTAAAAGAGAATCTAATTTGCAGATTATGACTTAATTTCTTGTTCCATTACTGTTGATGCCTGAGTTCGGCACAACACCAGGTGCGGGGGCGCATGGTTGTAACGCCCCTATATGGGGGTTAACAGTTTTTAATGAGATAAAATAAAAATAAATAATAAAAGTAAAACCTTAAAAATAAAATTTGCCCGGGACTTAAATGAAAACTCTCAACTCAAAAATAAAAATATAAACGATAAATAAACCACAGTTTTAATGTAGCACCTTAAATTTAATAATATAAACTGTTGTCATCATCATTTTAACCCTCAACACATTGTAATACAGTCACAGAAAGTAACAATTGATGCTTACATTATCATGAAGAACATTCTCAACAATTGAAGCAGTCCCAATGTAATATAGCTACATCACTTCCTCAACTATATTTCTCGTAGCCACCTCACACTTAGTGAGTCCTGAAAAGATAAAAATATAAGGGTATGAGCAACACTATGCTCAGTAGAGAAAGCCATTACTCACCTTTAGGTTTTTATCATTACCACATTAAAACCTGCATGGTTAGTAAGTCACATCATATTCCAGATTATGAGGTTTATTATGATCACATCTTATGGATACCGTAGTTAATCATTACCAAGTGTCATAATTACACATTTATACAAATATTACCAATCATCATTGTTCCTAGGTATCCATGTTAAATTGAGTATCACTCAACTCATCGAAACCCAAGTGGGCGCACTTGATCACCCTATAAACATTCCAAGGGTGTTCCGGTGAGAGGACATCAAGCCCCGAGTCCTCACCAAATCAATTCCTGTACAGTGTGTTCTGGGACTTTCAACCCAAGGAAGCGTCATCACCTTCCCCCTATTTTACCTTTTAGGGTATTCATGCCCAAGGACGTAATCGCCGCCCTCTTCATGTCTCACCATTTCTCTATATTAAATCATTATTAATAGAGTCAGTTTTCCTAACCATGCTTCTCAATTTATAACATGTGTCAATTCATTATGTTCCTCGCCGTACAATACAAGACGAGTCCATGTCATAGTTTCATATGTGATAATCATATAATATCAGTTCAACATAGATATATATATATATTGCGGCAAAACAATCAATTTTAATTCTATAAAAACCTCACAAAAGATGAGTAATAGAATCCCTACCTTTCAAGCTTATCAACAGTCTCTTAATCCTGGAATCAATTAACGTTAGCTCCATACTCCCTTGATCCTAAGGCGTGCATAAGGACAATTAAAACTAAAGCACAACATACAACTACATTCATAAAATTTATTTTAATTTAATCTTAGAATTTCAAGAAATAACCACTGCCCATAGAGGTATTATAAAGTTTAACAATATAAATTTTCTGTCTAGGGCATATACACTTAGACTTCATACATATGCTCCAAAATAACAACAAACATATACTTAGGTTTAAGAACGCAAATTTGAATAATCCTTTAGTATAAAAGAAAATTTATAAATGAAAGACTAAATTTGTTCATAAGATTCTAACCTCGGATTATGGTTAGTTGGAAGCTTGAAATGGCTTCAAAACAGGTTCCTTTACTTCGGTATGACTGAAATTCTTGCTCAAATGGAGGTGATGGTGGCTGATTTTTATGGCTGCCTTGAAGAAGTTCTCTAAGTATTTTGCTTCAGCAAAGAAATGAGAAGAAGAGTGTGGGAACCGTGGAAGAAAAAGGAAGAAAAGATGAAGTCTTTGAAAAGAAGTGATAGAAACAATTATAGAGGAGACATGTTGAAGCATGTCACGGAGGAAATAAAGAAAATGAGGGTCAAGAGTAGTTGGAAAAGATATCCTTATGTCTCATCTCAAGACTTTAACACACATAATGCCAATATGACATTTTTGAGATTTATTAGAAGTTCTAAGGCTTTTTAGTAATCATACTAAATAAATATAGGAGAATTTTAGAAAATTTAAAAATAGATAAAAATAAATATTATAAAATAAATTTAAATGAAGCAATTTTTTTTTATACATTAAAAATTAATTTAATTACCTCAATACCCGTTAGAAGAATAACGGGTGTCACAATGGTGGTCGAGTTCCTTGTTCTGTCTGGCTCGGCCTAGTCTGGTTGGATCTGCAAGAGGAGAGAAGGCCTCGGAGTAAGGGGACACTGGTTTGGTGCCTGCTAAGGGCACTTCGACGCTCAAGTCAGTGTTCTAATCAGAAAGAGCTAAAGAAGAGATAGAGTAGGCAAAGGAAGCATGCCCGTACCTTTGTGGTGGAGTTAATGCTCCTATTTATAGAGTTTAGCTTGGATCCGGTATGGACTAGTTTGGTCCATAACCCAGGTGTCCAGCAACAGGTGTCATGATCTCCAGAGAATGAGGATTGCCCAACAGAGGGTTGAGATGGTGCCACGTGATGGTCTTTGAGAAAGTCAGACAGATTCTACTTGGACAGGTCTTCATCGGATAGATCCTGTCCTGGTCGGACAGATCCAGGTCAGACAGATCCTGTCTTGGTCGGACGGGTCCCTGGTTGGACGGATTCTGTCCTGGTCGGACGGGTCCCTGGTTGGACGGATTCTGTCCTGGTCGGACGAGTCCCTGGTTGGATAGATCTTATCCTAGTCGGACGGGTCCTATCCTGGTCGGATTGGACTTTTAAGCCAACCTGATCGGGTGCTTGGTTTAAAGAAGGTATGAACTTCAGACGGTTTTCTCATCGTGAAGATCTCCTTTAACAGTAGCCCCCCATGACTTTGGTGATGGAAATCATCAGCACCGAAGTCTTGATATGGTTAGGAAACATTTTTTGTATCATTCTTGGAATCTTCGTCTTGGACCTTGGGTCTCAGTCGTAGCCTACTTGGACTCTTCGTCTTGGACCTGGTCGGCCGTAGTCTGGACCTGGCCTTCTCTGGTCGGCCATAACCTTCTTGGACCTGGTCGGACTCTTCGTCCCATACCTTGGGTCTCGGTCGTAGCCTGCTTGGACTCTTCGTCCTAGACCTGGTCGGCCGTAGCCTGGACCTGGCCTATCTGGTCAGCCGTAACCTTCTCGGACCTGGTCGGACTCTTCGTTTCGGACCTTGGGTCTCGGTCGTAGCCTACTTGGACTCTTCGTCTTGGACTTGGTTGGCCGTAGCCTGGACCTGGTCTTTCTGGTCGGCCGTAACCTTCTCGGACCTGGTTGGACTCTTTGTCTTAGACTTGGTCAACCGTAGCCTAGACCTGGCCTTCTCTAGTCGGCCGTAACCTGCTCGGACCTGGTCGGACTCTTCGTCCTAGACCTTGGGTCTCGGTCGTAGCCTGCTTGGACTCTTCGTCCTGGACCTGGTCGGCCATAGCCTGGACCTGGCCTTCTCTGGTCAGCCGTAACCTTCTCGGACCTGGTCGGACTCTTCGTCCCGGACCTTGGGCCTCGGTCATAGCCTGCTTGGACTTTTCGTCCTAGACCTGGTCGGCCGTAGCCTAGACCTGGCCTCTCTGGTCAACCGTAACCTTCTCGGACCTGGTCGGACTCTTCGTTCTGGACTTTGGGTCTCGGCGTAGCCTGCTTGGACTCTTCGTCCTGGACCTGGTCAGACTCTTCATCCCAGACCTTGGGTCTCGGTCGTAGCCTGCTTGGACTCTTCGTCCTAGACTTGGTCGGCCGTAGCCTGGACCTGACCTCTCTGGTCGGCCGTAACCTTCTCGGACCTGGTTGGACTCTTCGTCCCAGACCTTGGGTCTCGGTCATAGCCTGCTTGGACTCTTCGTCCTAGACCTGGTCAGCCGTAGCCTGAACCTGGCCTTTTCTGGTCGGCCGTAACCTTTTTAGACCTGGTCGGCCATAGCCTGGACTTAGCCTCTCTAATCAGCTGTAACCTTCTCGGACCTGGTTGGACTCTTCGTTCTGGACCTTAGGTCTCGGTCATAGCCTGCTTGGACTCTTCGTCTTGGACTTGGTCGGCCGTAGCTTAGACCTGGCCTCTCTGGTCGGCCGTAACCTTTTCGGACCTGGTTGAACTCTTTTATCTTAGACCTGGTCAGTCGTAGCCTGGACCTAGCCTTCTCTGGTCGGTCGTAACCTTCTCGGACCTGGTCGGACTCTTCGTACTAGACCTTGGGTCTCGGTCATAGCCTGCTTGGACTCTTCGTCCTGGACCTGGTCGGCCATAGCCTAGACCTGGCCTTCTCTAGTCAGCCGTAACCTTCTCGGACCTAGTCGGACTCTTCGTCCTGGACCTTGGGTCTCAGTCATAGCCTGCTTGGACTTTTTGTCCTGGACCTGGCCGGCCATAGCCTGGACCTGGCCTTTCTGGTCAGCTGTAACCTTCTCGGACTCTTCGTTTCGGACCTTGGGTCTCGGCTTAGCCTGCTTTGTGACACCCGTTATTCTTCTAACGGGTATTGAGGTAATTAAATTAATTTTTAATGTATAAAAAAAATTGCTTCATTTAAATTTATTTTATAATATTT